>VZQC01007939.1:793711-814677 GCA_009823505.1 Rhizomys pruinosus
ATGGAAAGGGAAATGAGTCTAAATTGGATTGAGAAATGATGTATGATGTATGAAAGTTTATGGGACTGGAGAGATAGCCTAGCAGTTAAGAGCACCGACGCTCTTGCAGAGGACCTGGGTTCTATCACCAGCACCCACATGGTGGCTAAGAACCGTCTGTAACTCCAATTCCAGGATAACTCCAGTTCCAGGGGAATCCAAGACCCTCTTCTGACCTCCTCGGCATTGCACGACATGGGTGCACAGACCTGCATGCAGACAGTACATTCATACACATACAAAGATAAATAATAATTAAAAAAATTTTTTAAAGAAAGTTTAATAACAAAAAAAGATGTTTTGTATGAAATGCACAAAAATTCAATACAACATTGAAAAAAAAGAAAGTTTAATAACAATAAAAATTGTTTTAAAAAAGATTCCTTCTTACCTCAGTTATACTGGCTAAGATCAAGAGAACAAAAGATGCTATATGCTGGTTAGGATGTGGTGAAAGGGGAACACCCATTCACTGCTGGTGAGAATACAGACTCATGCAACCTCCCAGGCATGGTGGTGCACGCCTTTAATCCCAGCACTCGGGAGGCAGAGGCAGATGGATCTCTGTGAGTTCAAGGCCAGCCTGGTCTATAGAGTGAGCTCCAGGCCAGCTGGGACTAAAGGGAGACCTTGTCTCAAAAAATAAATAAATAAATAAATAAATAAATAAATAAATAACAACAACAAAAAAAAAACCTCATGTAACCACTATGGAAAGCAGTGTGGAGAACTCTCAAAAAACAAAATGGATTTCCTATATGATCCAGTTATACCACTCCTTGGCATATACTCAAAGGAGTCACCCTGCAGAGATACCTGTACATACATGTTTGTGGCTGCTTTCTTCATGAGAGCTGAGAAATGGAAACACCTAAATGTCCCTCAGCTGAAGAAGGGATAAGGAAAATGTGGTGCATTTGCACAATGGAGTTCTACTCTGCAGGAAGAAAAGATGAAATTATGAAATTTGCAGGAAAATGGATGGAAATAGAAAGTGTTATTCTAAGTGAAGTAACACAAACACAGAAAAGTAAACCAAGTATGTTCTCCCTCATTCTCAGATTGTATCACCAATCCCTTATATGGGTATATATCCTGATGTAACACCAGGAACCAGGAAAATGAAAAAGATACACAGAGTTAAAGCAAAAGAAAGAACCTTAAAGAGGGGGATAGTAAGGAACAGATGTTAACAGGAGGAAGGTGGGGAAAGTGGGAGTGTTTGGCTGGGAGGGGAGGATAGAAGGACCTGTATGGGGCCACATTACTGGAGGGGGGATCAGGAGAGGGGAGATGGTGAGAGGTGAGTATTACAGTATTACACAGAGGAGGATGGGGGATAATGGAATGGGGAAGGAGGAGGAAGGTTGGGTGGGAGGAAAAAGAGTAGAGATGAATGGATCTTGGGGTGCTAGGGAGCCCAGAGGGAACTGTGATGACCCCTAACCCTGTAAGAAATGCATATTCAGTGTCTGAACATTAGTGCACATGTATACCTAGGGCTGTATGGCAAGGAATACAGTGCCAGACAGACAGACCTCCCTTTGAGAGGTTGGTGAGAGTGCTCCAGGAGACTCCCAGAATAACACAGCCAAAGCTCTTGATTATCTCCCAGAACTGGAAGATAAAACCCAACTGCTGAAGATAGAGCATACTGCAGATACAGGACTTGGAGCAATGGAACAGGAACTGAACTGGAAGCCTTCTACCTGAAGTTTAGCTCTGTGCTAGAGAATCAATCAGTGGTCCAATCCAGCCCTAAAGCCCAATAACCATAATGATCAGTACAGCAAAATACCTCCACTGGTGCAGTAGTAGCACTGTTATTTGGGGATAATTAACAGCTACCTAATAGGCCTAAAGCCCTCTCAATTGGAGTGAACTCATGGGCACCACTGTAAACTCAGCCAAATACATATGGCTGGTGAAGACATAGATCCTAGAGAAAACTCTGTCATAGCTCTGGACAAATGAAATTTCTTACCATATGCTAAATATGGATCCTTATATTTACAGACAAGCATATGGTACACCACTTATCAAAGAAGCTTGTTTTTGCAACAGATGGAAGCTACTGCAGAATCTCACAATTGCTAATATATGTCTGAGAGATGCCCAGTCCTAAATGACACATCTATAGTTGAACCTTTGCACCTAAGACTCATGGAACATAGCAGAATGAGCAGAGAGAAAACTAATGCATCCCTCAGCTCTCACCAGTGAAGCTTCCTTATACAACAGAGTGTGATGCACACAGAAGGCCACAGCTGGTCAAGTTTTAAGGAATAAGAGGCAGCAAAGTGTTTTTCCCTAGATAGGACTCCTGTATTAAACTCCACCCACCCACAGCTCAGGGACAATTGTGGAAGAGGAAGAAGAAAGATTAAAAGAGCCAGGGTTGTTTCATGAACACAGGAGCAGAGGTTTTCAGGCCACTGGAAGCTTGCACATGTGAACTTGTGGCAATGGTGGCATCAAGCATGGGACCCATGCCAACTCAACCAGACAAGGGCCCCGAGTGAAGACAGAGAAATGGCCAGGCGTAGACTGAGAACTGCGGGAGACTTGTAGCTACTGGATGAGGGAGAGTATGCCTTACCTTCAAGCTCTAGATAGGTTAAGCAGACTCCAGTGGATGAATTTGCACTGTAGGACATCTGGGTACAAATGCTAACTGGATAGGACTCAACATGTATGGCAGAATGCATGAGGTCTGGTGGAGGGTTTAGGGGGCATAGATGGGGAAGGGGGTCTAAATTTGATTAAGAACTGTTGTATGAAATGTACAAGAGATCAATAAATTTTTTAATTAAAAATAATAAAGATGCTGACAAAAATATCATTTATTTAATGAAAAAAATAGAACTACCACATAATTCAGCCATACCCCTCCTGGTATATATCTGAAGGAATCAAGAGTCACATAAAATAGTGATACCTATGCAGTCATGTATATTGCAGCACCGTTCACAATAGCTAGGAGATAGAATTCACCTAGATACGCATCACCAAAAGAATGGACAGATAAAATGTGATATACACGCATACACACACACACACACACACACACACACACACTATTATTCAGCTATTAAGAAGAATTAAACTGGGCTGGAGAGATGGCCTAGCGGTTAAGAGCGCCGACCGCTCTTACAGAGGACCCGGGTTCGATCCCCAGCACCCACATGGCCGCTGAGAACCGTCTGAAACTCCAGTTCGGGAGAACTCCAGTTCCAGGGGAATCCGAAACCCTCTTCTGACCTCCGCGGCATTGCACGACACGGGTGCACAAACCTACATGCAGACAGTACACTCATACACATACAAAAAAAAATAATAATAATAATAATAAAATAAAATTAAAAAAAAAAAAAAAAGAAGAATTAAACTGGGGCTGGAGAGATATCTCAGCGGTTAAGAGCATTGACTGACCTTGCAGAGGACCTGGGTTCAATTCCCAACACCCGCATGGTGGCTAACAATTGTCCATAACTCCAGATCCAGGGGAATTTAGTGCTCTCTTCTGGCCCAAAGGCATTGTACAACACATATGCATTTACATACACACAGACAATACACTCATACATATAAATTTTTTTTTATTTTTTTTAAAAAGAAGACTGAGAGCCAGGCATGGTGGCACATGCCTTTAACCCCAGCACTCAGGAGGCAGAGGTAGGTGGATCTCTGTGAGTTCAAGGCTATCCTGGTCTACATAGTGAGTTCCAGGACAGCTGGAGCTGCAGGGCGACCCTGTCTCAAAAAGACAAGAAGAAGAAGAAAGAAGAGGAAGAGGAAGAGGAAGAAAAGGAGGAGGAGGAGGAGGAGGAATGAAATTATGTATTTTTACAGAAAAAAATAAATGGAACTGAAATCATCTTGTTAAATGAAATAAACCCACTCAGACTAGTTTCAAGTGTTTCCTCACATGCGTGAATCTATGTTTTTGGTCTTTTTGAGACAGGGTTTCCCTGTAGCCCTAGCCAGTCTGGAACTCACTATGTAGACAAGGCTGGCCTTGAATTCACAAAGATCTGCCTGCCTCTGCCTCCTGGGTGCTGGGATTAAATGTGAGCGCCACCATGCCCAGTGAATCTATTATTTTTAAAGATGTGAAAGTGGAATGGAAACCAGAGGATAAGAAGGACAGCAGGCATGTGAGTAGTTGGGGCTGGTGGAAAATAAAACCAAAGCATCTTATATGCATGTCTGAAATTTTCATAATGAAACCCACCATTTTGTATAATTGGCATATACTAATTAAAATACAATTTGAAAAGTCTTGTTCCCCTTTAGTCGTTCATGAACTGCTATAATAGGGAAAGGTTCTGAAAATTAGCTTCTCATTCCATCAACCTGGCCTTAATCAATGAGGTACACAAACTGTCTTCTAAGTACTTACTACTGCTCCCTCTAGCTAACCTTCTTTCCATATTTATACATTGTGGATTTACAGTTAAATGAAAAAATGGAGTTTCTTCATGTGACAGTTCTTAAGCAAAAACCATAACCACTGCTCTTTTTTAGATTTATTTTTCTGAGACAGAGTCCTCCTGCTACATAACCCGGGATGGTCTCAAACTCATGATCCACCTGCCTCAGTCTCCCAAGTCCACAGATTGTGCCTATTCATTCTTCTATTTCTTCTTTTTCATCCAAATTTAAAATGAATTCTCAGTGTCTATTTACTGAGAGGCTGATGTTCCTCAAAATGTGTTGAGCCTTATGATGTCAGTGACGTATTGGTACCACAGCAGACTTGTGAATTTTTTCAACTCAATTATCGAATTTAGATTTAGAAAATTCAAGACAAACTACAACATTCTAAAATTTCAACAATGTGAATACAAATTCCATTTCTCAGAGACTAACGTGGCCAGTCTGGAGTCCTGCGTGGTCCAGGTGCTGAGGATTTCTGAGTGGCTGTGACTCAGAGTTCTCAGTTCAGTAAGCCTCCCTATGAGATGAGCGAAGTGCTGCGGATCATCGGGGTGATGCATTTTGGAATATTTAAACAAAATTTGTAGAACTGATTCTTGTAAATTTTCTACATGTTGCTTATTTTTAAGACATGGACGATCTGAAAAATATCATATTCATCTTAATGCATATTATGAAGTGGTAGAAGTAATGAATCCATTAACACAATATAGTTATTAAATAGTAAAAATTACAACTTCTTAGAGAAGCCTTAACATATGCTAGATTTGCTAATTAAATTGTCTTTGCTCATTATTTTATTTACTCTTCACAATATTCTTTGAATTAAGTTGTATTTTTTGTCACCATCTTTCAGATAAGCTTCCTGAAACTTAAGGAATTAAGAAATTTCCATAAAGTTATATAGGAAGGGAAAGGTCAATAAGTAATAAGAATATAACAGCAGCCAACAGCTTGCTTGAAACCTTAAAATTATTAAGTAATTTCCCAAAGGTCAATAGAAAGTAAAGTGCAAATTCTTGAGATCAAGTGAAACAAAAAAGATGTCAGGGACATGAGATGACTCAGCAGTTCAAGGTACTTGCCACCAAGCCTAATGACCTGAATTCAGTCCCTAGGATCCACATGGTAGAGGAGAGAACCAACTTCTATAAGTGTCCTCTGAATGCCCCATCCACATTCCATGGTGCACACATGCATACACAGTGACAAGAAAGAAGTATAAAATTGTTTTTGAAAAAAAATCAAACAAGGATCAACTGAAGATAGGTGATGAAAGTGTTGTTTAAAAAAAAAAAAAAGCTGGGCGTGCTGGTGCATGCCTTTAATCCTAGCTCTTGGGAGGCAGAGGCAGTCGGATCTCTGTGAGTCCAAGGCCAGCCTGGTCTACAGAGTGAGTTCTAGGACATCTGGGGCTTTAGGGAGACCCTGTCTCGAAAAGACCAAAAAAATAAAAAATGAAAAATAAATTTAAAAAAAAATCAATTTTAAGCCAGGTGTGGTGGCACATGCCTTTCATCCCAGCACTTGGAAGGCAGAAACAGGCAGATCTCTGTGAGTTCAAGGCCAGCCTGGTCTACATAGTGAGTTCCAGGACGGCTGGGGATACAGGGAAACCCCATCTCAAAAAGACCAAAAAAAAATTTTTAAGTACATATGTGAGGCCAGGCGTGGTGGTGCACACCTCTAATCCCAGCACTTGGGAGGCAGAGGCAGGGGGATCTCTGTAAGTTCAAGGCCAGCCTAGTTTACATAGTGAGCTCTAGGACATCTGGGGCTGCAGAGAGACCCTGTCTCAAAAAGAGGGGGGGGAAAAAAAGGAGGAAGACAAAAAAAAAAAAAAAAAAAAAAAAAAGTACATATGGTCTCTGCCAAATACAACTGAGGGGTCAAGGTTTTGCTGGAGTCAGCAGCGTCAAAATCCTGAAGACACTGACAAATTGTGTTGGATTGGAGAGGAAGGAGCAAAATATGCAGAGGATTCCAGAGAGCAGAGGATTCCAGAGAGTGTAAGAAGAAGAGGAGGAAGAGGAGGAAAACGAGACTGAGATATAAATAACTCTTTAAAGAAATGTGTTCACAGTCCCAGAAAAACAAACAACGAAAGGTATCCCTCATCTGTGGATCAATAACCCGGTTGTAAATATTTCTTGTGGGGAGGGATACATATTGGAAAGAACAACAACAGAAAAGACTGCATCAAAAACTGACTGAAACAGTGAATCTGGTGGGGTGGGAGGGTTGGAAGAGGACACGGGTCTATATTCGATTAATGTATATTTAATTAATGTGAGTTTAACAAGTATCCAATTTTGCTCAAACTCTATCCACAAATTATATGGTATTTTAGGACTTAGTAAAAGTAAAAATGTCTATAGTAAACAACATTGGTTAAAAGGTTTTACATTTAAGTTAATTGGAAATATAAAAAAAAAAGAAAGAAATGTGTTCATAGGGCTGGAGAGATGGTTCAGTGGTTAAGACCTCTGGCTGCTCTTGCACAGGACCTGGGTTCAGTCCCCAGCACCCATATGGCAGCTAACAACCATCTGTATGTAACTCCAATTTCAAGGGATCTGATACCCTCTTCTGACCTGTGTGGGCACTGCACAACACAGGTACACCTACCTACATACAGGGAATACACTTGTACACATAAAATAAAATAACGAATAAAATATAAAATATTTTTTTTGTTCTTTTCAAGACAGGGTCTCCTTGTAGCCCCAGCTGTCCTGGAACTCGCTCTGTAGACCAGGCTGGCCTTGAACTCACAAAGATCCGCCTTCCTCTGCCTCCCAAGTGCTAGGATTAAAAGCGTGCGCCACCACGCCTGGCACGAATAAAATATTTTTAAAAAAGAAATGTGTTCTATAAAGTGGATTGGAGACTTGGAAGAGCATAGAAAAGGGGATGTAAGGTCGAGACGGCTTTTTTAAGATGCAAGAAGCTACATCATGCTCATGAGCTTAGAGGACTTCTCATGGAGAAGGAAATTGTGATGAAACAAAATTGGTTGATTTGGCTATAGTTAATAATTTAATAACCAAGAGCTTCATCTGACATTTCATTGCCAGAGTCTTACTGATAATGGTTTTACCTGAAAAAAGCACAGTTGTTGCTGTAAGCAGGGCATATTCAGTATCAGTTATACTAAGTTCACTCATTCTTCTGTAGAAGTAAAACAGTGAGGCAATAAATTCTCTAGTAATACCTAAAAAGATTTAATGTAAGTGTATTTTCATCAGAACATAGGCAGAATCAAACACATTGTAATTATCCTTTTTTTAAATCAAAATAGTGTAAGGAAAATGAGACAAGGATGAAGCTCAAGATGGCTGCCCGTGTGAGGGCCAAGGATGATTCCTTTTATCATGAACTAGAAGGCCAGGCCTGATCCTCATTCTGTGAATTTGATGTGCCATCAAGAGAGAGACCTGATGGATGCAGATGTCTCCCTTGTGGAGCAAGTAGGAGGCCCTGGGACTGAGGGCCTTTGGCCTGCAGACCTTCTTTCTAGGTGCTCCTGGATTGTCCACTGAAAAGCTCAAACTTCTGCCCAAAACAGTGGTTGATACTGGAATGAAAAGAGGGTTCTGTTGGGGGTACATGCCAACATCCCAAAGAATGACTCAGAAGCCCCATACAATTTCTCATCTAAACACAGAATGGAAGCTGAATTTGTTAATCTCAACACTTGGGATGCAGGGGCAGGAGGATCTCTCTGTGTAATGGAGGCCAACCTGTGGGCTTCAGGCCAGCTGGGGCTACAGAAAGACACTATCTCAAAAGCCCCAAAATAAATAAATAAATAAATAAATAAATAAATAAATAAATAGTAAATTGCAGGGATGTAGACAAAAGAAGGATATGATTATATATAGAATGCTTGGTCTTCTCCAGGATGAGGCTCCTGATAGGTTATCCAATCCTAAGTGGTCAGCCATAAACACATGTACAGAAGAGCAATTTAAATGGGCTAGTGAGTTGTGTGTGTATAGATATACTATAGACATATGTGTCTATGTATAACAATAATTATAAAAATGAACTTGAAAGGAATTGGGGCTGCACATGGGAGGAGTTGAGGTAGGAGAGGGAGTGGTGGAAATGATGAGATGGAGTGCTCACTGGTGACCCATACAGCATCAACAAATGTATCAGCCACCTTTACAAATGCTTTAACCAACATGGGAAGTACCCTTAGCAGGGAAGCCTGGAGATGGTCCAAGAGGTACATTCAACACCCTGGAGAGGGGAAAGGGCTTTCTCCTGTGAGGAAAGGGTTTTGTTTGTTCCCTGTAATAAAATGGGACACCTTTCGAAAAGGGGAGAAAATAAAACATATCCATCCAATATAATATTTTGTGTGTACAATAATTACCAGATAGAGTACTGGAAGGACAGTCATCCTTGCAAAAACTTTCCAAAGAATAAGCAATATTTTTAGCACCACTCTGATTATGAGCATTCAGTATGTAAGCTGAGTGTTTTGATATTCTCATAGTACCTGTTAAAGAAAAAAAACATAGTTTGATTTTTTTCTAATATTTATATGGATAATAAGTTAATTCTATTATAAGTTCATTAGCCAGGCCTGGTGACTCAAGCCTTTAATCACAGCAGAGGTAAGCAGAACTCTGTGAATTCAAGGACAGCCTGAAGTTCCAGGCCAGCCAGGGCTGCATAGTGAGACCCTATCTCAAAATAAAGAAAGATACCTTTACAATTTTTATTATTACTGAAACATAAAGCTGATTAATAGCTCTCATATAAATATTGTAGAGAAGACCCTCCAAAAATGAGTTTTCCATGATACTATAAAGAATGATGTTCTTACACACACACACACACACACACACACACACACATATGCACACACACACACACATATGCACACACACACTCACGGTCCATGAATTACCTCTAGTGCATCAGAGGTTATGGAGACTACTCTAGAACCATTACTAAAGCAATCATGAATCAAGGGCATAGTCTTTAGCAACATTACTAATTAGTGTGGGCAGGGAAGACCAGCCAGTGAATAAGTAAACAAAAAAGATGGTTAGGCATTGTAGCAGATACAGTTAGTAAAACAGTTGGCATCACTGGCAAGATGCAATTTTGCTTCTTCCTACATCCTTAAGCAACATATAATTTTATGGCTTAAACTATTATATTCACACACTAGAATAATGATGGATTTCCTGCTCTTTTCCAAAGGTTTAGAATTTTTTTAAACCACTTTGATGAAAATATTGATTTAAAAATTCTGCTTAAGGAGGGATGACTCAGCAATTAAAAGCACTGGCTGCTCTTGCAGAGGATCCAAGTTCAGTTCCCAGCACCCACATGGCAGCTAATGACTTTCCATAAAAACTCCAGTTGCAGGGGATCTGACACCCTCTTCTGACCTTTGTGGGCATTGCACAACACAGGCACACTTAGATACATACAGGCAATACACTCATACACATAAAATAAAAATAATAAATAAAATAATTTTTATCTGCTTCTAGGTTGGAGAGATGTCTCAGAGGTTAAGAAGCACTGGATGCTCTTGCAGAGGATCCGAGTTCAGTTCCCAGAACCTACATGGCAGCTAACAATCATCTGCAACTCCAGTTCCAGGGGATCTGATGCCCTCCTCTGACCTTTCTGGGTATAATACAGTATCTTAGAATCATCACCTCCTTAAATGTTTAAATATCTACTAAAATCCTCCTAATAAGAAGTAGCTGTCTGATGGGCATAGTGGTGCACATGTTTAATCCCAGCACTTGGGAGGGAGAGGCAAGCAGAAGTCTGTGAGTTCATGGCCAGCCCAGTCTACGTAGTGAGTACCAGGTCAGCCAGGACTATGTAGTGTCTTAGGGGCATACCAGCCCCTACCCCTAGTTGAGGAATGATTTAGTTGATGGCTGCAGGAGAAGGAGAATCAGTTTTCTTTGGGGGTGTGGTCCCTAGTAAGTTTACTGTTCTCCAGTGGCTGGCCCTGAACCCAGTCACTTATGGGCAGCAAAAATTAGCCACAGTATTTGTTCGTTTGGGAAAAAGAAAAGAGCTGATGAAGTTAGGTGGGAGATGTGGGGTGATCCTAGAGGAGTTGTCAGGGGGAGGTTAACACGTTCAAAATTCAAAATAAGCTGGGGGTGGTAGTGCCTGCTTCTAAGCAAGAGAATCTCTGTAAGATTGAGGCCAGCCTGGTCTATCTACATAGTGAGTTCCAGGCCAGCTGGTGCAACAGAGACACCCTGTCTCAAAAAGATTTAAAAAAATTCAAAATAGTCTCCATCTGTTGAGAAAAGCAGCTTTTTTGATGAGTTGTGACAAGTACACTTTGTAAATATAAGGATGCATATTTATATGTATATATTAAAATTAATATATATTAAAAACTACATTTTTCAAGGCTGGAGAGATGGCTCATTGGTTAAGAATATGGGTTGCTCTTGCAGCTGACCAGGGTTTGATTCCCAGCACCCACATGGTGGCTAACAACTGTCTCTAACTCCAGTTCTAGGGGATCCAACACCCTATTCTGGCCTCCACAGGCACTGCACAACATGGGTGCACTTACACACATGCTGGCAATACACCCATACACATAAAATAAAAAGAATAAATACAATATTTAAAGAAGAAATTGTATAAGTTTAGGGAAATGACAGAAGTAGGTTCTTCTCCAGAGTCTATGACTTCTCCAACCATGTGTACCTGGCTATGTGTTACAGTACCATGCATGGATTTCCTCCCATTGAGCAGGCCTTAATTATGTATCCTTATATTTACAAACAAGTGTGCCTCTTACCACTCATCAAAAAAGCTTCTTTTTTTTTTATAACAGATGGAGGCTATTAATTACAGAGTTCCACAACTGATTAAAATACAGAGGATACGGGGCTGGAGAGATGGCTCAGCAGTTAAGAGCACTGGCTGTTCTTGTAGAAGACCGGGGTTCAAACACCAGCACCCATATGGTGGCTAACGATTGTCCATAACTCCAGTTGCAAGAGATCTGACACTCTCTTCTGTCCTCCGCTGGCACTGCATGACACAGTTGTACTTACACGCATGCAGGTATAGCATTCATACACATAAAATAAAAAATACAAAATAAAATACAGAGAATAAGTGACTGTGAGATGCCCAACCATCAGTGATACATCTGTAATGCAATCTGTACACCCAAGGTTCAGGAAACATCGTGGAAAATAGGCAGAAATATTGTAATAGCCAGAGAGAAAAACCAATTAGTGCATTCTAGACATGATATGGAAGCTCCATCGATGATAGTAGTAACCAGTGGTACTCTAACAAGATCTGCATAACGACAAAACCAGTTGACAGGGCAAGATGGATGGGGGAAATTTAACAGGATCCCAGCTCTAGATGAAGAGCTACAGGCAATTAATGGATGCTGATGGAGGGATAACCCATTTTCTAGGGACTAGCTCCTCAGAGGTTATCTAATCCTATGTGGCAGCCCTAAACACACATACACAAAGTCACCAATAAATGGACTGAGTGCATTTTGTGTGTGTGTGTGTGTGTGTGTGTGTGTGTGTGTAACAATAACAATCAAAGAAGAGGACAAGAAATTGAGAGGAAGTCATGGGAGGGGCTGGAGGGGAACAGGGAGGTGTGGAAATGATACAAATACAATTATTTGTACATGACATTCTCAAAAATAAATATAAAATAATTCAAAATACATTGCATGCATATATGAAATACTCAATAAATACAAAATATTATATTTTAAAAAATGGTTTTCTTGGGCTGGAGAGATGGCCTAGCAGTTAAGAGCACTGACTGCTCTTGCAGAGGACCCGGGTTTGGTCCCCAGCACCCACATGGCGGCTGAGAACCGTCTGTAACTCCAATTCCAGGAGAACTCCAGTTCCAGGGGAATCCAAGACCCTCTTCTGACCTCCACAGCATTGCACGACACAGGTGCACAAACTTACATGCAGACAGTACACTCATACACATACAAAAAAAAATAAAAATAAAAATGGTTTTCTTGGGAAGAAAATGTTAGATGACTATATAGAAAACTATTTATAGAAGGCTATCATGGGGCATTTATTCCTATGCTAAATACTAAAATAGAAATATAATAAGTGTCTGAGGATGCGACTGAGTTGCTAGACTTCTTGCTTACTCTGCCCAAGGTCCTGGGTCTCATGCCTAGCACCACATAAATCAAGCATGGGGGCATACACCTGTAATCTCATTGGTTGGGAGGTAGGAGTAGGAAAATCAGAAGTTCAAGACCCTCCTCAGCTACATGAACAATTCTAGGCTAGCCTGGGCTACATGAGATCCCATCTCACAAAGTGCTTAAAATATGAGGGTGAGAATATGTATGTGTGTGCATATATATGTATGTGTGTTTAATATTGTATAATTTGCTGCTAAATTTAATATAGCTATATTAAAGTTAAAAGAAAGTCTTTTTTACTTTGGGGGGTCGATTCTCTCCGACTGTAAAGCTGGGCTACATGAAGGAACACCACTTCAGTCTTTGACTCCTTCTGTAATGCAGTCTGATCCTCACTGGTCAAATTTTCAAATCCTTTGAAAGAAAAATGTGAAGAAATACATAATGAAAAGATAATGTTCAGGTGTTCAGTATTGTAGGTTATTTATTTACTTCTCAAGCCTAAATGCTTCCTGGAAATAAATTCAAATCTGAATAAAATTCTTGATGCTACAGGTTAATATTTCAGGGCACTTCCATCAGTACTAAGTAATACTTTTCTTATATCAACGGCAAATTAAATTGGTTTAGCCTTAAAAATATGTTTTTACACTAAGTTGTATGTGCATGTAAATATATAATGGAACTGAATTATCTCCCTGTACCTGAAAAGTTTTGGCGAACTGTGTCTCGTTTTTAGTATTATACACAGAATTTTCTTTATTTCCTTTTCCATAAAAAGACATTATAATAATGGTTTTAAATATTCAGATTTTCACTTACCTGATTAATTGAAGTAAATAAAATAAATGTTTCTGCAGCCAGAAGTAGCATTGGTAGACAATAAAGGTTTTTCTATTGAACCCAGGGCCTCACACATGTTAGGTGAGCCCTCTACCACTGATATTCAGCCCTCAAATTAAAGGTTTATTTTACTATAATGTCCCTTTACTTTAAAGCAAAGAATTTGGGGCTGGATAGATGGCTCAGAGGTTAAGAGCACTGGCTGCTCTCAAACAGGACCTGGGTTCCAGCAACCACATGGCAGCTTACAACTGTCTATAACTCCAATTCCAAGGAATCAGATGTCCTTTTCTGACCACCACAGGCATTACAAAGCAAAACACTCAGACATACAAAGTAAAAGTAAATACAAATTTTAAATTAAAATAAAATAAAAAATTTTACCTGGGAGTCCTTTGGTAAAATTCATTAGCCCACCTACGTATAGGACTGCTGTCTCTGAGAACCTCAAAAAACTTAATTCAGGACTGCCATATTCCTGCAGCTAATCCATGAAAAAATAAAATTAGTATTCTTTTCTCTCAGATAATTATTGAAGTTTTAACTGTTTTGCTGTTTTTCCTAATAAAATTAATTATAAATTATTTCTTGCCAGTAATGAATACATACAAGTTTATTTGTTTCCCCTAAAGGAATCATATATTTTTGATGAGCCGCCACTATATTACTAATAAGATGATGCTCCTCTTGAGTTAGCTCCATGCTTTGCTGAGTCTGTAAGGAAACAGCAGAATTTATAATGTATGCTTATTAAACAAAGTATCACTAAGGAACAAAAAGATTGTACAAGAAGAAAATTCTTGCCACTTTTCCAGATCGCGCAGTGGACGATACAAGTTTGTTATCTGCTTCTTCTTCTGTTTTAATGTCAGAGCGAAAAGAATTCTGCTTCAGGTTCTTTCGAAGCCTTTTTGATTTACATTGGATTTCTGTGAGCAAACCTGTGATATTAAAAAAGTGGTTTTGACACAGCAAATAACATCATAAGGTTTGATGAAAAATGTCTTAAATGCATTATAGACCTAAATGATCATAGATCATGCCTTAAGTGATCACGGCCTTGCCTTGTGTGCACACCATGATTAAATTTCCTATATTTCTTTGTACTTTTCCTTCCATAGCTACTTTGTCTACTCAAAAATGTAGATTTGGGGAAATGGGAACACTCATCCACTGCTGGTGGGAATGTAAATTCATACAACCACTGTGGAAAACAGTGTGGAGAACCCTTAAAAGACTCAAAATGAGCCTACCACCTGACCCAACCATACAACTCCTGGGTGTATACCCACAAGGCTCATCCTACTGCAAAAATTCATGCATATCTCTTTTATTGCAGCTCTTTTCACAATAGCAAAGAGTTGGAACCAACCCAAATGCCCCTCAACTGATGAGTGGATGACAAAAATGTGGTACATCTACACAATGAAGTTCTATGCTGAGGTAAAGAAAGATGACATCATGAACTTTGCAGGTAAATGGATGGAACTTGAAGCCATTACGCTAAGTGAAATAACACAGTCCCCCCACCAAAAAAAAAAAAAAAAAAAAAAACAAGGAATGGTTTCCCACATTTGTGGATGCTAGTACCACCCCCCCCCAATTGAAAGCAGCTGAGCAATGTTATTGTTTATATTTATTTCTATCTGACTGAAGTAACTATGAGTTATAATGGATCTCATAATGAGTCCCAGTGTCACACCAACTCCAGTGCCACCTGCGTGTGAGCAGTGATGAAAGTCATATTCGAGGCAGGTGGGAGAGCAAAGTCCTTCGGGCCTGACCCCCTGGAGGTCCCTGGCAGAGTGCTCGGCCTGACCATTTCCGATATGCTCTAAGATGTCACGCTTCCTTGGTGCTGGGCTTGGCATGCTGTCTTTCTTAGTTATAATATTCTCTAAATACAACAACACCTCTCTCAAGTTTAATTAAATGTTTCTTATAGACAAAGGACACGAGTTACCTAGATGTTCGGGAGTTGACAATAATAGCCAAATACCTCCCCCAGTTTTAGGCCACTCTTGGAGCAGGAACTTTCTGTAAATTTAGTTCAAATTAAATATAAAAATATTTTTGAGTACGACCCTCCTTTCTTAAAAGCTCTTGCAAAAATCATTGGAAAAAAAAAAACAGAGAAAGATGCAAAAACTGGGTGATATCATAGACCAATTACAAAATAATAAATTATTTGAAGAAAGTTCAAAATAGGATAATCAGGTAAAAATGATGTTTTATATCATGACTGTTACTGAGTAAAATGGGAATTCCAGTGGCAGTCGTGTATGACGGGAGGCATTATTTAATTAAAGGCAGATGGTGGGATCCAACATACAGAGGGTCCCTGATTCTCCCCCTCCTTTCACAGGAACATATAATGAATGGGAAGATAGATGGGTTAATATAGATGGGCAGTGGGTCCTTTACTATACTTTAAACTTCATGCAAAAATTGCTAAGAGCTAGGCCTCCTTGGTGCTTGTTAACCCCACAGCAAAAACATACTATTGTTAATCAAATATACAATAGTAAATGGTGGCATTGCACACACTGTACCAAAGTAAGACATGTTGAAAAATTGGCTCCAGGTGTATTACAATTGGCCTGAGCCATTTCCCTGGGAGACAGAAAAAGAAAACCTTAAGATCACAAAGTAAAGGTTATTTTAGTGATAAAATAATAATAAAAAGAAAAGCCACAGTCTCTCAGTTCTAAAAAAGTTTTGTTCCAGACTTGTGCCTGTGGTTTTGTGACCATTGTCTAAACTTAAAGATGTATTATGCTGTAATCTGCCAACCATGACCCATGACTATGTACTTTGGTTAATGTCTGAAAATTGAATTATTAGTAACCTGTCCAGTAGTTCTGGAAAGTTTGCCAACTCTCGTTGTTTCTTCTTGAATGTACTATAAAATCACTGCCTTGAGCTCAATAAAATCGCTGCAGATCTAAAAGCGTCACTTGGTTTTTCTTCTGTACGCCATCACCAAACCTGTGTTTTCCTTTCCAAAAGGACTCTGTTCTCCCACGATTAAGACCCCGACCCCCGGTGGGCTAGTCAGTGGCACACCAGAATTAGCTTACCACTTACTTTCAGACATGGTAATTAATGTATATGGGCGGAAGGTATGTATACATATTTTAGAGTAATATAAAATTAAAGGGAAAAAATGAACTCCTGGACATATATCGGAATTAACATACAGTTTATTCCTGGAGAACATAATTCTGGTACATAATATAATGTGTACATGGGTATACTTTGCAGTGGTACAGTTGGGAGGGAACCACAGCAGCATGAGGACTGGGTCAAGGAACGGACTGCTGTGGTTGAATTCTGCCTAGGACAATAAACCTTTGCAGAGAAAAAACTTTGGAGAGACTAAGAGAAAGATGCAGGACATGTATGGCAGAATGCATGAACTGGGGTGGGGTGGGAAGAATGGAAAGGGGAATATGTCTAAATTGAACTGAAAAATGATGTCTGAAATACACAAAACATCAATAAAAATATTATTTAAAAAAGAAGAAAATGCAGATGCCCCAGACCAGATAAACTTTTAAAAACAATTTTGCAATTTCAAATTATGTTTAGATTTTTTTGTCTTTTTGAGATAGGGTCTCCCTTTAGTCCCAGCTGGCCTGGAGCTCACTCTGTAGACCAGGCTGGCCTTGAACTCACAGAGATCCGCCTGCCTCTGCCTCCCGAGTGCTGGGATTACAGGCGTGTGCTACCACACCCAGTTTATGTTTAGATTTTTATATAAGAAATCTCCACATGAATTATTTCTTGGAAGAAGTATACAATGTCACTGGTTAAACAGGAGAGCTACCTGATCTACAAATTCTTCCAATGATTTTATATCATAAAGTCAAGCGAGATGATCTTGTGATTTTTTTTAAATAATCTTAGTCAATTTTTCCTATAAACCAGGCAAAACAGTGATATTCTTCTTATAATGTGAACAATTTTTATTTGGAGATTGTTGCTTTTATAGAATTTGCACATCTTAAATTAGTGCCTTTACTAAAACAGAAGTAGTTAGCAGAAATCATTCCTACAATTATACAAATATTAATATATCTGTCATTTTCATAAGTATTTAAAACATGCAGATTATATATAAACAAATGAGGAGCAGAGATACAGAAGAAAACAAAAGCCTTAGCCCCTTCTAAATAATTTATTTGTCAAAGACCAAGTATAGAAAAAAAATGAAGGGATTTAAAACATGTCAAATACTGACATGACAGTATCAGGACAAATTAAACTATTAACTTTAAATTTTGCTTTTTCTTAATACATTGTATAACTTTAGGTCAAGTAATATGAAAATACCAGAACTAATGAAAATGGAAACATGATTGATTCCAAAATTACACCAATATAGCACAGACAACACTTATGGAAATAGCTACTTAACATGGTACTTGCCCATCCTAAATGAGCATTGCAAAGTATATATATTTAACCCAAATAAATATGTCAGTGTTCAAAATGACACTTGAAGAAAGCTTTAGGTTCTCAGTAAGGTTAGAAAAGTTTAAAATCTCCCTCAGAAAAACAAAACAAAACCACAATTGCCATGGCACTTACATTCTGCCAACATGCCCACCGCCTTACACTTTTTCAATCTGCACTCTTGACATTTCCTGCGCATGTACATATCCATTTCACAATGACCACCATTCTTGCAACTATATATTGCATTTTTGGTGATGCTGCGTCGGAAAAAACCTAATAACAAAATTTTTCAGAGTTTAACATTGGTAGTTTTGGTTATTTTTCATTTTTATTAATATGCACCTTTATAGTAATCAAGTTAATAAGATGACTTCAGTAAAGTGAAGGTTTGTTTCTCAGTAAGTTTTTTTTACAAACATTTATTGGGAAAATTATGGAATCCTTTCCAATTGATATATTCCATCCAGAGATTGTTTCTTTCAACAGTAACATCTGAAATACCCTGATGTAAACTAAATAGCCTTATCACATTAAGACAACTCCTTGTTCTACTATAGGTAAATTACTTATTAGCATTTTAAGACTATATTTTACAGAATATCAAGACCTCACAAAGCATCTCTCGGGGTTTCTTAAAAGAATTTGAGGTTGGGGCTGGAGGGACAGCGCAGCCATTAAAGGCTGAGGCTAAGAACCGCAAAAAGAATTTGAGGTTGGCGGGGCATGGTTGTGCATGCCTTTAATCCCAGCACTTGGGAGGCAGAAGCAGGTAGATCTCTGTGAGTTCAAAGCCAGCCAACCTGGTCTCTATAGTGAGTTCCAGGACAGCTGTGGCTACAGGGGGACCCTGTCTCAAAAAGGCCAAAAAAAAAAAAAAAAGAATATGAGGTCACATAAAACAAAACTATGAGAAAAAATGTTTTCTCTGAGCCATCACACTTAAATTTCAACACACAAAGGAAGAACTACCCAAGCAGACTGTCCATCTTCCTTCTGTAGCTCTTCCCCAGAGGAGAAAGGACTACTCATTTCTGTGGCCTGCAGCATGGAAGGGATCATGCATGTGGGGGGGGTATTTTTTTTCTTTTCCTTCCATTAGAAAAGAAAAAAAATAACATTTTTTGGCATTTTTGTGGCATTTCCTCTTCCCTTTTCCTCCTTCCTTCTATATTCTATGTTCTATTCAATAATCTCCCACCTTTCCCTTTTCTGTTACAAGGAAGTAGCCAACTTTTTAAAGCCTTGTCATATCATTTGTTAATACTTAATTATTTATTTTTAGTTTATGAGTGTTTTGCTTTCATGTATGTAATTGTATCACCTGCATGCAGTCGCTGCAGAGGCTAGAAAAGGGCATCAGATTCCTTGGAACTGAAGTGAGAGATTACAGTTAGCCACCATGTGGGTGCTGGGAACTGAACCCAGATCCTCTGCCAGAGCAGCCAACGCTCTTAACTGCGGAGCCACCTCCCAGCCCCAACTAGTCTATTTTAATGGACACTTGACAGATTGAGTTTCATGATTTAAATTCAATAAAGGAAGTAAAAAGCTCAGCATAAGTTTTTCAAAACTATGCCCCCCCTCATTCTTCAGCCTAGTTTTTTTGGCACCAAAAATGATTTATTTTAATAACTGCCATGTCTACATTCAAAAGCATTATCTAAAACTCTTAGCACAGTGCTTGACATGAAATCAGTAATTTATCATTATTGAGTATATTTATCAAATAGAAATATTTTTCCAGGGTATAAGTCATCTTTTTTCCATTTTTATTTCACCGTTATTAAACTTTTTCCATAGGTCACACATCATTTCTCAATCAAATCTAGAGTCACTTCCCCTTCCATGCCCCCTATCCCACCCAAGTCCCTGCACTCCACCATACATGTCCTGCATCTCTCTCCGAGTCTCTCCAGAGGTTTTTTTTCAGTTCTTTTGTTGTTGTTTTCTCCAACTTGTATTGCTACATTATATATACTTATATATATATATATATACATAGTTATATACATAAATATACATACATACATACATACATGCATACATGGATACACATATCACTTGAATTGGAGAATTTTTTTTCTTCCATAAAAGATGTCATGTTTTCCTTAAGGAAGTGCTTGAAGCTTCCTCCTTAGAAATCCCAACCATCAATCCTGCACTTTTGCTCCACATTGGGGTCTTTCCCTCCCATGGTCCCCCAAAATGAAGTCCAGTAAGCACGCATCCTGTCTTGATCCCCCTGCACTGGCCTCCATGATACAGCCCAGGTAGTCCAACAATGGCAGTCTACACTCTGACGAGGCTGACATCCCCTTAGCTGTTTAGTCTATAAGCTGGGTATTTCAGAAGTCCCCATCTGGCATTGAAGGTTTGGAGGATTTTTGGAGAGACATGAGTCCTCAGTCCATATTAGGAGGTTAAAAAGCTGTGTCTCATGCCTTTGAGGAGTGCCAAAAGCGGTGGCAGCCACAGAGTGGATGCACTTGCCAGTAAGAATTGGAGATAGGCCAAACAATAGTACACTTTCTTTATTCTTTTTGTCTTTTTTACTAAGATCTCAAGTTCTATGTCTGCAGTACAGTTTCTCTGGTCTTATTATTTATATCTGGTTGTACTTTCCTTTTGGATGCTTAAGGCCCCACAGTTAGCCCAGATTTACCAAGGTTTTTGTTTTCTCAAGGTCAGTTGAGGATCTGGTCCTCAGGGGTCTCTAAGGGTTTTTTTTTTCAGGGGAGAAGGGTGGTAGCCCCTTGCTCCTTTCAGCTTTTCTTTCACCAGTTCCATCCACTCGAGGACAAAAGCAGGTCTTGCTAGACCAGGCTTCCTTTTCTGAAGCATGAGCAGATTTTCCTCTCTTTAGACTGGACACTGGCTGAAGTCCCACCAGTGGCTCTCCAAGACCTCCCTGAACAGGAAGACTGGTGACCCACGTCTGTAGGACATTTCAAGAGGTGCCCCCATGCATAATCCCCTAAGACTTGGTTGACCTCTGAGGGCAAGGAACAAAGTTATC
>VZQC01007939.1:815805-853115 GCA_009823505.1 Rhizomys pruinosus
TAACATGTATGGCAGAATGCATGAACTCTGGTGAGGGGGGCATGGATGGGGAATAGGACTAAATTTGATTAAGAAATGTTGTATGAAATGTACAAAGGCTCAATAAAAATTAAGGATAAAAAGAAAATAAATAAAAATAAATAAAAAAGAAAAATATCAGTTATTGAAAAACACCTCATTTAACTAATATATAATCCAAATAGTTGGCTAAAAATTAGGAATTTTCATTGATGCTACTTAACTGACCAAACTAAATTATTGCCAAGCCATAATGTAGATCATGTAGGTCTAATGATTATATATTATAATTCAAATAATCCAAACAATGCTAAAGCAGAGATATTATAATAAAGGAAAATGTCTTTGTTGTTGTTAAAAAAAAAAAAAAAGAAAAAGACCAAAAAAAAAAGAAAAGAAACTAAACCTAAACTGTACATTCTATTCTCACGTCTTTGGCTTCTCCCTAGTTGTATTTCTTGCATCATGCACGTTGACTCCTCTAAATGTGCTTCTCCCTAATTGTGTTTCTTACATTTTAAAACAATATTTCCACATGTCTAAAATGCCTCTCCAGATAAGCTATCTGTTTTGTTTTGTTTGAGGATTTTCTTGGTTTTGTTTTGGGGAGGCATTTCTTTTTTTTTTAATGTGTGTATGAGTGTATTGCCTGCATGTGTGTAAGTGCACCTACTTTGTACAATGCTTCAAAGATCAGAAGAAGGTATCAGATCACATGGAATTGAAGTTACAGAAAGTTATTAGCCACTATGAGGGTGCTGGGAATCAAACCAAGGTCCTCAATCTGCAAGAGCCATCAGTGCTTTCTTAAGTGCTGAGCCATCTCTCCACCCCACCTGAGGGGTGGGGGTGGGGGGTATGGGACTTTTTATTTTAAAACAGGATCTCCCAGTAGACCCAGCTGGCCTGGAACTCACTATGTAAACCAAGCTAGCCTTGATCTCACAGAGATCTGCCTGCCTCTGCTTCCCTCCCTGGTACTAGGATTAAAGATGAGACACCACCACTCTGGACCGTAGCAGTTTTGTTTAACTTTTCCTTACCTTTGCAACCTTCGCAAGTAAGTGCGTTATAGTGATATCCTGATGCCTTGTCACCACAGACTACACAGAGCAATCCTTGTCCCTTCCAGCGTGAAGAACAGGTTGGTCTGGACCTTTGCATCTCAGGGTATCCATCTTCAACATCATGAAGAACCACATACGTAGATTGATTTAATTCACAAGAATCAAATCCGCACCATCCACCACCACTGTACTGTGGATCCCAGCTATATGCGTTGAAATGGCCTTGCAAGGATTGGGACTGTAAAGCTGGAGGGAACTGAGCAGTAGCATGCTGGCAATAAGATGACTCTTGACCATCAGTGTCACATGCCTGGTAATGGATTTGTTCTGGCAAAATATCTAATTTTATTAATATGAAAAAGGAATGGTTAAACAAGTTAAAAATTCATAACTGTTTTCAAATGTCAAAGTTGTTATGCTCAACATGTCCAATACATCGTGGAGTTTGCAGAATGGGCACACAGCAAATAGAACTCAATACCTGATAAATGCTACAACCCCAGAGATGTGCAGCAGTGGAAAGGCAACAGCTGCTAGTGGCTCATATGCCTATCTAGTCTCTCTCCTAAGGAGAATAGTTCCCAGATTCTGAACTGAAGGTTTTTTCCTGTGTTCTGAATGTCCCTGTTGTGGTTACTGACATAACATATAATGGGGAGTTGTCCCTCCTGGAAATAGGCATCAAAGCCCTAAGTTTTTGGAGAAGGCTGCAGGCACAAGAACATACCCAGCTTCCCAGCCCAGGTCCAGAGGCAAGCCAACCACTGACTGATATTTTAACTAGGCTGTTGTCCTAGGGACTCTTCCACAGGACCCTGAGCCTGAAATGTCCTTGGGACTTTTCAAATATGTGCCTGGCCCAAGCTGCTAAGAATATAGTGCCTCTTACCCTAACTTGGTCATGTCAACCAACTTTGAACCCTTACTTTGAACCCCATTCTTGAGACACAGCCCCTCCTTCTTCCTACTGCCCAATAAGGGACCTTAAAAGCACACACTTCCCTGTCTCAAAAAGACAAAAAAAAAAAACACTTCTTAGGCCTGCTGAACTTGACTTCAGACCACATACATAGTACTGTCAGTTCTAATAAACCTGTGCCTCAAGGATCGTCCAACTCCATGCATCTCTTGAACTGTGCCTCTCTAAACAGTTACAACTGTTTTTTAGTATAGTTAAGATATAAGCAATATGAATTAACAAATTGTTTCACCCTAAAAGAACAAAAAAAATGGACTGGAGAGATGGCCTAGCGGTTAAGAGCGCCGACTGCTCTTGCAGAGGACCCGGGTTCGATCCCCAGCACCCACATGGCGGCTGAGAACCGTCTTTAACTCCAGCTCCAGGGGAATCCGACACCCTCTTCTGACCTCCGAGGCATTGCACGACACAGGTGCACAGACCTACATGCAGACAGTACATTCATACACATAAAAAAATAAATAAAAATTAAAAAAAAAGAACAAAAAAATTTTTCAAACAATATAAATCCCTGATCTCTTGTTTGAACTTCTCATTTAACATATGTTTAACATATGTTGTCACTCTCTTTCAACATTTATTACTAGCTTCTTGTTCTGTTGCTTATATGGAGATCAACTTATCTATCAAAGGATTATTGTAAAAAATGAAATATGATTGTTAAAATCATATATAAGTGGGGAAGGGACAATGGATTAGTGGGCTAAACTCCCTGCTGTGTAAGTGCAAGGATCTGAGTTCTGATCTCAGAACCCACATAAAACTGGACTGGAAATGGGCATCAGTATTTCCAACTCTCCTATAACAAGATGAATACAGAATAGCAATGTCCAAACAGCCGAACGAGCAGAATAGCAATGCCCAAACAGCCGAACGAGATGCAAAGTGAGGACCAACACCCAAGGTTGTCCTCCAGCTTCTACACAAACATGCATACATTCACACACATGTGAATATTAAAAAGCACATATTGGGACTGGACCTGGTAGAGCACATCTTTAATCTCAGCACTGGGGAGGCAGAGGCAGGAGGATCTCTGTGAGTTCAAGGCCAGCCTGATCTACATAGTGAGTTCCAGGCTAGCTGGAGCTATAGGGAGACCGTGCTTCAAAAAGACAAAAATAAATAAATAAATAAATAAATAAATAAATAAATAAATAAAGCAATCTCATACTGGGGGCCTCAAAATGGCTCAGCACTAACCACTCCAGCCTGATGACCTGAGTTCAATACCCAGAGCCTACTCCAAGCCAGTTGTAGTAGTACGCATCTGCAGTCCCAGCACTCCTATAACGAGATAGGAGGCAGGAACAAGAATTCCCAGAATCGAGGCAGGCAGCTAGCCTGGAGGATGCAGCCTGGCAGAAAAGGTAAGTGAGATCCTGCCTCAAAAACAAGGTGGATGAAGAGGAACTGCTCCTGAAAGTTGACCTCTAATTTCGACACATTTGTGGTGGCAAGAAATCACCCATACTCACACACATCATACATACAATAATAAATAGATACTTAAAAGCACATATAAACTATAAAATGGCACATGAGATATTACTATCACAATTATCAGAAGCTCCCAAGTGACAACTCACTTCTGGCTTACAGGATAATGACTGAACTTAAATTCAAAACATTGATTCCTAAAGAACTCTGCTGCTCGGCATCTACAATTTCTAATTGTACCACCAGATGATTAGATTTAAAGTTACCCTCGAAATTCTACAATTCTACATCCAACACCAATGCAGCATTGAAGAAATGCAATTAAAAATATTGCTGGGGGGGGGGGCTGGAGAGATGGCCTAGCAGTTAAAAGCGCCAACTGCTCTTACAGAGGACCTAGCTAGGCTCGATCCCCAGCACCAACATGGCGGCTGAGAACCTTCTTTGATTCCAGTTCCAGGGGAATCCTACACCCTCTTCTGACTTCTGTGGCATTGCATGACATGGGTGCACAAACCTACATTCAGACAGTACACTCATACACATAAAAAAAAATTTTTAAATATTGCTGGGGATGTATCTTAGGAGTAAAGTACTTACCTGGCACATGCAAGGCCCTGGGTTCAGTCACCAGGACCACAAAACACACCACAAAAAAAAAAAAAGAAAGAAAGAAAAAGAAAAAGAAAAGAAAAATGTTAGCAGTAACAGCTATAGTGTCAATTGTTTTTTGTTTGGGAGTTTTTGTTGTTGTTGTTTGTTTGTTTGTTTTCCAAAAAAGAAGGAGCACTTACTGGAGCCCCTTCCAAAGAAATTAATTACCTCTTTTTCACTCCATGGAAAGAGGAGTTTAAATTATTGTTGAAAACTGTACGCAAGCTGGGCATGGTGGCACACACCTTTAATCCCAGCACTCAGAGGCAGAGGCAGGTAGATCTCTATGAGATTGTGATATCAAGGCCAGCCTGGTCTACACAGTGAGTTCCAAGTAACTGGGGCTACAGGAAGACTCTGTCTCAAAATAAATAAATAAATAAAAATTGTATGTAACATTACATTTATATGATTGCCTTTGTCATTTTGTAGAAAATTTCTAGTGTTACCTGTGTTCTTTTTTCATTTCTTTTCACTTTTATAATACTTATATTAAGATTAAAATTTCAAGCATAGCTATTGTAAAATACATTTACTAAATTGCATAAAAATTTGCCTCAGCACCAGCCTTTAATCCTAGCACTTAGGAGGCAGAGGCAGGTGGATCTCTGTGAGTTCAAGGTCAGCCTAGTCTACAGAGTGAGTTCCAGGACAGCTNGGCAGCTAGCCTGGAGGATGCAGCCTGGCAGAAAAGGTAAGTGAGATCCTGCCTCAAAAACAAGGTGGATGAAGAGGAACTGCTCCTGAAAGTTGACCTCTAATTTCGACACATTTGTGGTGGCAAGAAATCACCCATACTCACACACATCATACATACAATAATAAATAGATACTTAAAAGCACATATAAACTATAAAATGGCACATGAGATATTACTATCACAATTATCAGAAGCTCCCAAGTGACAACTCACTTCTGGCTTACAGGATAATGACTGAACTTAAATTCAAAACATTGATTCCTAAAGAACTCTGCTGCTCGGCATCTACAATTTCTAATTGTACCACCAGATGATTAGATTTAAAGTTACCCTCGAAATTCTACAATTCTACATCCAACACCAATGCAGCATTGAAGAAATGCAATTAAAAATATTGCTGGGGGGGGGGGCTGGAGAGATGGCCTAGCAGTTAAAAGCGCCAACTGCTCTTACAGAGGACCTAGCTAGGCTCGATCCCCAGCACCAACATGGCGGCTGAGAACCTTCTTTGATTCCAGTTCCAGGGGAATCCTACACCCTCTTCTGACTTCTGTGGCATTGCATGACATGGGTGCACAAACCTACATTCAGACAGTACACTCATACACATAAAAAAAAATTTTTAAATATTGCTGGGGATGTATCTTAGGAGTAAAGTACTTACCTGGCACATGCAAGGCCCTGGGTTCAGTCACCAGGACCACAAAACACACCACAAAAAAAAAAAAAGAAAGAAAGAAAAAGAAAAAGAAAAGAAAAATGTTAGCAGTAACAGCTATAGTGTCAATTGTTTTTTGTTTGGGAGTTTTTGTTGTTGTTGTTTGTTTGTTTGTTTTCCAAAAAAGAAGGAGCACTTACTGGAGCCCCTTCCAAAGAAATTAATTACCTCTTTTTCACTCCATGGAAAGAGGAGTTTAAATTATTGTTGAAAACTGTACGCAAGCTGGGCATGGTGGCACACACCTTTAATCCCAGCACTCAGAGGCAGAGGCAGGTAGATCTCTATGAGATTGTGATATCAAGGCCAGCCTGGTCTACACAGTGAGTTCCAAGTAACTGGGGCTACAGGAAGACTCTGTCTCAAAATAAATAAATAAATAAAAATTGTATGTAACATTACATTTATATGATTGCCTTTGTCATTTTGTAGAAAATTTCTAGTGTTACCTGTGTTCTTTTTTCATTTCTTTTCACTTTTATAATACTTATATTAAGATTAAAATTTCAAGCATAGCTATTGTAAAATACATTTACTAAATTGCATAAAAATTTGCCTCAGCACCAGCCTTTAATTCCAGCACTCAGAAGGCAGAGACAGGTGGATCTCTATGAGTTCAAGGCCTGTTCTACTATAGTGAGTTCCAGGACAGATGGCACTACAGGGAGACCTTGTCTAAAAAAAAAAAAAATTAATTAATTAATTTAATTAAATTTTCTCCCCAAAAAAGTAATTTGAAGTCATTGCTTCTTTCTTATTTTCTTTTTTTCTTAAATCTCTGTACTTAATCACAATTCCCATACACAAAATTTTATTGACAATTGTACTGTAGTTTTTTATTACGTACCATAGTACTGCATGGGTTCTGCAAGATAATACCCATCAGCTGGAGTGACATAGGTATTTGCCATTCTCGGGTCCAATTCTCACTGTTTTGTTTACTTCAGCAATGCTTGGCACTTTCAGAATAAAACCTGAGGGGGGAAATGTAGCAGACTACTTGAAAGGATGATCAACACTCAGTATGATTTTATAAAATTACAATGTAAAACCAGGTACGGTGGTACACACCTGTAATTCTAGCACTCTGGAGGCTGTGGCAAGACGATCACCATGAGTTTGAAACCAAGCAGGACTGCATAGCAAGTTCAAGACCAGCCTGAGTTACATGGCAAGACTCTGTATCAAAAACAAGTTAAATGGCTTTTTTTTTTTTAACATAGGATCTCACTTCGCTTTGCAGCCCTGGCTGGACTGGAGCTCACTGTATGCAACAGGCTTGCCTTGAACTCAGAGAGATCCTCCTGCCTCTGCTTCTGCCTCTCCAATGCTGGATTTTGTTTTGGCTTACCTCTGCCAAGCGCTAGGATTAAAGAAGTCTACTACCATGCGCAGAGGGTGTTTTGGTTTTTAGGTTTTGGGAGGGGTTGGTTTTTTTGGTTTGGGAGGGGGGTTGACAAATTTAGGCTGTAGAAATGGCTCAGCAAGTAAAAAGCACTGGGCCTGGCAACCTGACTGTAATCCCCAGCACGCATAAAAAGGTAGACAGAGAAAACAACTCCACAATTCTTGGTCCTCCACATGGGCTCTGTGGCATGTACACGCACATGCATACACAGATGTGCACAAATAATAAATGAAAATTATAGCAGAATTTATGAGACATTTCCGTATTAATAAAAATACTGATTTTTCATATTTTAAGTTATTTAATTTTGCCAATTTCTTATTGCCTAGCCTTTAAAAATGACTTAATAAATTTTGGAAATAATCATTGTAGCTCTTGAAAGTATATCAAATTTCAAGTCAGACCCCAAACATTGTTCTTACTGCTTATTTACGGAATATGTATTAAAGCTGTGTCTAGACCCCGGCGTGGTGGCGCACGCCTTTAATCCTAGCACTAGTGAGACAGAGGCAGGCGGATCTTTGTGAGTTCAAGGTCAGCCTGGTCTACAGAGCAAGTTCCAGGACAGCTGGGGCTACAGGGAGACTGTCTCAAAAAGACACACAAAAAAAAGCTATGTCTGGAGAGATGGCCTAGCGGTTAAGAGCGCCGACCGCTCTTACAGAGGACCCGGGTTCGATCCCCAGCACCCACATGGCGGCCGAGAGCCGTCTGAAACTCCAATTCCAGGAGAACTCCAGCTCCAGGGGAATCCGAGACCCTCTTCTGACCTCCGCGGCATTGCACGACACGGGTGCACAGACCTGCATGCAGACAGTACATTGATACACATACAGAAATAATAATAAAAAATAATAATAATAATAATAAATAAAAATTTAAAAAAAAAGCTATGTCTAAACCTTAGCTTCCTTGTTTGTAGAAGTACTAGAACTCGGGGCTGGAGAGAAGGCCTGGCGGTTAAGAGCGCCGACTCCTCTTGCAGAGGACCCGGGTTTGATCCCCAGCACCCACATGGCGGCTGAGAACCGTCTTTATTAGTTCCAGGGGAATCGGGAATCCAACGCTCTCTTCTGACCTCCGCAGCATTGCACGACACGGTTGCACAAACCTACATGCAGACAGTACATTCATACACATAAAAAATAAATAAATTTTTAAAAAAAGAAGTACTAAAACTCCTGACAGAGTTGTTAGGAGAAATAAATTATTAGTGCATATAAAAGCCCAATTCTTGGCAATGATTGTTTCCCAATTGTTGTTCCAGGGGGCTGGAGACCTGACTCAATGACTAAGAGCTCTTGCTGCTCTCGGAGGACAGTGCGTCAAACAACTCACAGCCACCTGTAACTCCAGCTCCAGGAGATTCAGCGTCCTCTTCTAGCCTCCACAGGCACCCCGACACACACCCGACCTTGGGAAGGCAAGGTTTGATCTATATAGTAAGACCCTGTCTGAATAAATGAAAAAAATAAACCTTTAAAAATTTGGTATTTTAGGGACTAGAGAGATGGTGGCTCAGTGGTTAAGAGTGCTGGCGGTTCTTGCAAAAGAACCAAGTTTGAATCCCAGCACCCACATGGTGGTTAACAACTATTTTGTAACTCCAATAGGAAAAAAACTTGACTTTTTCATGAATACAGAGGAAATTAAAGAGTAGAACAGCATTGACCTACCACTTATTTTCAGACTCTATAATTACTGTATATGGGTGGAAAGTATGTATTCATATCTTAGAGTAATATAAAATTAAAGGGGAAAAATGTGAATGCTTAAACATATTTTGGAATTAACATACAGTTTGTTCTCGGAGGTCATACTTTGACACATATGTGATGGTTATATAGGCATATGTTGGAGCAATACAAAGGGGAGGAAACAACAACAACATAAAAGACTGGGTCAAAGAACTGACTGATACAGTTAAATTCTGCCCAAAACAACAAGCCTCTACAGTGAAAAACTTTGGGGAAAGACTGAGAGAAAGATCCGAGACATGTATGGCAGAACGCATGAACTGGGGTGAGGTGGGGGGCAAGGAAAGGGGTATGTGTCTAAATTGGACTGAAAGATAATGTATGAAATACATAAATCATCAATAAAACTATTTCAAAAGACAAAAAAGAGAAGAGTAGCTTTCATGTTTTAATCTAAGTCATTTATAAATATCTTTTTCTATACCACTATAATATGATAAATATTAAATCATTAATTTTGGTCACGCTTGACTAGTGACAACAGTTTATTGGTTACTGATAAAAGGTATTTTCTTTTAGGAAGAAAACAGAAGTAAAAGTTATGAGGAAAAATTACCAAATTCTAAGACCATTCCTTATGGAGAAAATTTCATTTTTGTTATTTCTTAAAAAAGAACTCAGCCAGGCGTGGTGGCACATGCCTTTAATCCTAGCACTCAGGAGGCAGAGGCAGGCGGATATTTGTGAGTTCAAGGTCAGCCTTGGTCTACAGAGAGAGTTCCAGGACAGCTGGGGCTACAGGGAGACCCTGTCTCGAAAAGACAAAAAAAAAAAAAAAAACTCAAAAATATGAGACATCTTTGACTAGAATTAAATAGGAAATCACAGTTTTGAAGCTGGGAATTATTGGAGGAAAATTTACTTTAAAGGCCATCTTTTTTTTGCGGGGGGGGGCAGGGACAGGGTCTCCCTTTAGTCCCAGCTGACCTGGAGCTTACTATGTAGATCAGGCTGGCCTTGAATTCACAGAGATCCACCTGCCTCTGCCTCCTGAGTGCTGGGATTAAAGGCGTGCGCCATCATGCCCAACCTAAGATGGTTCTTAGCTGCCATGTGGGTGTTGGGAATCGAACCCAGGTCCTCTGCAAGAGCAGTCAGTGCTCTTAACTGCTGAGCCATCTCTCCAGCCCAAGGCCATCATTTTTTATACATTATCCTCTCCATTCAGGATAAAGAAATTGAGCATGAGGCTAGGTACCTCAGAAAGCTGAAACAAGAGAATTGTGTGAGGCCAGCCTGGGCTACAACAGAGAGACCATGTGTCAAAAAGAAGGCAGGAAAAGGCCATTCTTTAAAAAAAAAGGCAGGAGGATCAGCAAGATGTGGTTAAGAGCACTACTCTTACAGAAGTTCAATTCCCAGCACCACCCACAAGGTAGCTAACAGCCATCTGTAAGTCCATCTCCAGAGGATCCAATGCCCTCGTCTGGCCTCCATGCACACTGAATGCATGTGGTGTACTCATATCCACACAGTTAAAGAACTCATATGCATTAAATAAAAATAAATAAATATACACAAAACAAAAATACATTTTTTAAAAGAAGAAAAGGGTTTTATTGTTTCACATGAGGTTGGGGGGCTGGTTTTTTTGTTTTGTTTTGTTTTGCTTTGTTGATTCATTGTTTAGTTGAGTTTTTTAATATTTTATTTATTATTTTTATTTTGTGTGTATTAGTGTATTGCCTACATATATATAAGTGCACTCGTGTCATGCAATGCCTATGGAGGTCAGAAGAAGCCATCAGATCCCCTAGAACTGGAGTTACGGACAGTTGTTAGCCATCATGTAGACACTGGGAATCGAACCTGGTTCCTCTGCAAGAGCAGACAATGCTCTTAACCTTTGTGCCATCTCTCCAGCACCCTGGTTAGTTAGTTTTTGAGAGAAGGTCTCATGTAGCCCAGGTTGGTCTTGAACTACTGTTCCTCCTGCCTCTACCTTTCAAGCATAGGGGTTACAGGTCTTTGCTACCATTCCAGCCAAAAATACTTCTACGTGACACACTTCTGAGAGGCTTCAGAGATTAGTTTTTAACTTTTGGATTGACCTCTTATTCGGGTGAAGATGATTTAAACAGTGATATATCTGAAATCTGTCTTACATCTCACCTCGTAGGAACCAGGTTCCTTTAAAAGTAATTAGATCCTACAACATTACAACTGAACATGGAATATCGAACTTGTTATTCATCCTCTTTTTAAAATGATTATATTTACTATTAAGCTTCACATAATACAATATTAAACAACTAAAGGAAAGTGAAGTTTAAAAAAATCAATCAGCTGTTTACATACCGAGTTTGCTGGCTAAGGATTCACAAACCAGAGTTGAACAAAACTGGTGATATTCTGACCACACAGAAGTACCTTATAATAATGCCATTGTCGAGATTCAAGTTATGAATACCAGTAATCTAAGACCTTGTTCTTCTAACTGGTAAATAAAAACCCTAAAATATTATCTATATCAGATCTTTTTTGATTAGCTTATGGACGAGTTATATTCCAAGGTATATGGGATATATACATAAATAATGCTCTGATAAAGAGGTCTTTTCAGAATATTAAATACCCATCTCTATGTGCTCAGAATTATACCTACATTATTTTCTTTGTAAGACTTTTCACAAGGGGCTGGAGAGATGGCTCAGCAGTTGAGGTCTCCAACAGCTCTTGCAGAGGACCCAGGTTCAATTCCCCACACCCACATGGCGGCTAAGAACCATCTTTAACTCCAGTTCCAGGGGAATCTGATGCCCTCTTCTGAACTTCAAGGCATTGCGCGACACGGGTGCACAAACCTATATGCAGACAATACACTCATACACATAAAAAAAATAAAGCTTGACTAGATATTTAAAAAAGACTTTACACAAATTTAAAGTTCTGAGTTTTAGTGTTTAATAAGATTATAATATGCACAGTAAACAAAATTTTAAATAAAGCACTCATAAAAGTTTGAAAACATTCAAGTAGGGCAAACAAAATGGCTCTGTAGGTAAAGGTGCTTGCCACCAAGCCTGACAAGCTGAGTTCAGTTGTTGGGATGCACAGAAAGAATGACTCCTATAAGTTGTCATCTGACCTACACACACACCACACATGCAAATAAATTGGGTATAATTTTTAAATTCAAGTTTATTAGTAACCTAGAAGCATGAAAAAAAAAATTCTCCCCTGTTAAAGGGAGAAGTTTCACTGTATCTGGAATGAATCTATTTTATTTTCTTTCCTAGTAAATATTTATTTAAAGCAAAATAACTTAGTTAAAAGAGGAACTTTTATCAAGAAAATCAAGTTGGTATGGACAAAATTTTATTTTTCTTTAATAAATATAATTTCTATTGAAATGTCTATTTTCCACAAATGGTCACTGGCATTCTATTGAAAAGATACTTAATTTTATAAATAACTTTACTCAGAAGCTGTCCTTGGGAAATTTTCACCTATCTTTAACAGGAAAAAGCATTGCTTTCTAAAAACTAAAAATATGTGTTAGGGAGTTTCCCATTTTTAGTTTACTGTTATCATATATGTCACTTGAACTGCAAATGAATGAATGGCAAAAACAGACACTTCACAAGAAAAACATTTCTATTTTTACAATGGCTCAAAGAATGACACATAATTGGAAAATTATTTTGCAGGGCAGAGTTGTTCTCCAATACAAAATTCTAAAATGGTCTTTGTATGATAGTGTTTCTTTGAGCCAAAAGTCTCAAGTCAGAGCTTACTAAAACTGAAGAAGGATATCTTTTAACAACAGAAAGTAAAGTTTATTGATTCATTTTTATAAGACTCTGTACTTCAGAATACAGAGAGCATTTGCCATGGTTAACCAAAGGATTTGATGGTAGCTTATTGACATATAGTTAACTTATAAAATTCAACCCTAGCTGGGCATGGTGCCACATGCCTTTAATCGCAGCACTCAGGAGGCAGAGGCAGGCGGATCTCTGAGACTTCAAGGCCAGCCTGGTCTACATAGTGAGTTCCAGATCAGCTGGTGCTACAGGGAGACCCTGTCTCAAAAAGACCAAATTAATTAATTAGTTAATTAATTAATTAAAAGTCAACCTTAACTGCGGAACTCAGAACATTCATATCAGATGCAACCACCATCACCATCTAATTCCAGGGAGCTTTAATAACTTCCCAAAACCCCATATCCATCAGCAGTCGCTCCTCATCCCTCTTTCCGAAATACCTGGCAATCACTAATATACTTTCTTTCTCAATGAATTCACCTATTCTAGACATTACAGACAAAAAGAATCATACTACTATACATATAGTTTTAAGAAATAAAAGTGTCTAATTCATATTATGTTGAGTAATTTTCATAGATTACAAATGTTAGGAGAAAAGAAAGTAAACTAACATTTAGAAAATTACTGGCTATGAAATTATTTTCTGTACTTCACATATATAGAAACATAATTTCTTTTTTATTTCTTTTTTATGTGTATGAATGTACTGTCTGCATGCAGGTTGGTGCACCTGTGTCATGCAATGCTGCAGAGGCCAGAAGAGGGCATTGCATTCCCCTGGAACTGGAGTTAAAGATGGTTCTTAGCCACCATGTGGGTGCTGGGAATCGAACCCAGGTCCTCTGCAAGAGCAGTCGGTGCTCTTAACTGCTGAGCCATCTCTCCAGCCCCAAAACATAATTTCTATCTATTTCCCTAGTCGATACTAGGTTTTACAATTATATCATCGTAACATTTTCAAAAGAGATGTAATATGCATCAGAATCTATTTCATGTTGTTTTGAATTTCCTTATAATCTATTTTTCAATTGTAAAAACATTATCAATAAGTTCTTGATTTAAGCACATGCTCCACTTAGCAAATATAACACTGAGTGAACATCATTTTTAAACAGTTTGCATTATTACATCAAAGGTCGACTACATCCAAACTTGCTTTAATCTCCCCTGGGTGAGAGTGAAATTGCTATTTAATCTACTTTACCCAAATACGGTTCTTATTTTTAAGGGAAAATGTTTTTTATAGTTTGACTCTATAGTAGTAATTAGCTTATTCAACTTTGCAAAGAAGAATTTGTTATGTAAAGACTCAAATTTGTGATGTAAAGACTCAAAAGCATTTTTATTAACACTATACAGTTTAGTAATCATTTAAATTGGCAACAAAATTAATATTCATTTTTTTAATTTAGATAGCATAAGATTATAACATTGTCTCATTTTATAACTTTATGTTAAATTTTTATGTTAATTTTATGTTAAAAAAAATACTCACAATTAGGTGATGTTACGATGGGTTGTCCTTTTCCTCACAGACTGCGTAGATTTAGCAACAACTTGAATTTCCCAGCTGAGCAGAGTGGGCCTCTCCCTATTTATCAGGGGTTGGACAGGGAACACTGCATCCACTTAGGCTCCAGACACTCTGCAGAGCAGTGCTTCAGCTCTATCTTACAGACAAACTTCCCACACAATCCTCTCTTGGGTCAAACCAAGGGCAATTACAAGCTGACATAAATCAAAATATAACCCGATCATCAGGGATAGAGGCCTTGGGGGCTCACAGGTCACATTCTCCAGAGCCCCTTTTTGTTTATTTAATGAATACTTTGTTTTCTTCATTGAATTAGATATTCTTCCACTTTGTTATAAAACATTGGGTCTGTACAAACTAATAAGAAATATATGCAGAAAGTGAGGGGAGTCTGCACTAATTTAAAAAATCCATGAACACAGGAGCTGTGACAATTCAATCAACTTGTTTATCTTGCCTTCTTTTCCCTACAGAAAAAGTTGTTGAACTAATTAGAAGTATGTTTAATAATTCACAAGCTAGTACAATGTTTGATGCATATGTTATCCTCTCTCTGTCTCTCCTCTTTCATAAAAAAATTGTAACATAAATAGATATGAGTACTTGTTCAAATTCTCAATGCTAATTAGCAACTGAGATGAGACTCAATAAAAATGCAAGCAGTTGAGCAAGATACCTAATAACTTCACTTTATTTTTGAAGATGTTACTTATATAAAGTGCGTTGGACACTAGGCTCATGATGCTCTTGAAAGCATCCCTATGGAGGCAATGTTACAAGGAGTTCCACCATCCAGCTCTGTCTTTCAAACTCACATCTCTGACCTGATGACACACCTGTTCTGTTTGACTCAAGACTTTGGTCTTAGTCCAGTTTCTGATTTTGCAATTGTTAAATCCAAGCTGAGCTCATCAATAGTCTCATCCTCTACAGGAAAAAAATCTCATAATAAAACCTCCAAGTCATGTCACATAGTGCTCTGCTGTTTTGTTTGGATTTGGGTTTTCTTTTATATTGAAACAGAGTCTCATTTAGTTCAAGCTAGCCTTGAACTTGTTATGTAACTGAGGATGATTTTGAACTCCTGAGCATCCTTCTTCCACCTTCCAAGTGCTAGGATCATATGTGTGCACCTCCACTCCCTGTTGTCCACCTTTTTAGTAGTAGACCCCATACTGCAAATGTTTTAGATCTATCCACCAAAGAGGAAGGATCATAGCACTGTAATTTGTTTATATTGATTATTAAATATTCCAAAGATAGCCTCAAAATTATACCTTAAGAGAATTAACACTCTTCTCTCTGTGCCATCTTTCTGTGCCACCATAACCACAGTCCATGAGCAAGGGCTGGTGAGATGGCCACTGGGCAAAGACACCCTGAGCTTGATCCCTGACCCACATGGTAGGAAGAGAGAACCACTCCCACAAGTTGGCCTCTGACCTCCCCATGGGTACTGTGGCTTGCAAGTACTTATCCTCATGTGCACATACATTCTTGCACATACACACTCAAATAAAATAAATACAAGTCAAAATAAAGAAAATGATATATCTTCAAATATTTATTATTCATACTTTCATCAATCCATATCATCTTAGCCCACACCTTCAGTGCCATCCTAACAACACTAAATTAGTTGTTTGAATCGTTATCAGACAAATAAAATGAACAGGGCCAGCAAGATCCTTGCCACCAAACCCTGAAGACTTGAGCTTGACCCACATGGTAGAAGGAGAGAAACAACCCCTAAAAGTTGTCCCCTGACTTCCACACACATACCATGGTACACACACACACACACACACACACACACACACACACACACACACACACACTATGCATCTAGGTATGTACACACAATAAATGTAATTTAAAACTTAAAATATATAAATAAAAGGAGGAAATCAAGCCTGTTTATAGTAAACATCTCTGGAAACTCAGGGAACCAGTATGTTCTTTACCTTTAAGCTAAAACTGCATACATTTTAAATACTGTCAGAAATAATGCAGTTTCTTTCTCACCCACTTGTGCCCCTTTTCTAAGCCTAGGGAACAATCTGCAGAAGAGGGGGTGTGGTAGAATGTAAGGGCTGAGATTGGGGTGAATTGTAAAACTACAGCAATATAGAGTGGACTCTTATTTGATCAACATGATTGTACATACAAGCCCCTCCAGCTGGACAATGGGGGCCTTGGGCTGTATAAGTTTGGGCATAACTGCTTGCAAATTGGTTTTACATGAAGGATGCTTGTATTCATTACTTATTACTTATTATTAAAAAAAGATTTAGTATTCACAAAAAAAGAAAAAGAAATAATGCAGTTTCTTAAGATTCAGATTATATCTAAGATATTCCAATTCACTCATGATCAACTTCCTTATTTAGTTTGCAAAGGCTCATTCATTCTGAATTATGCAATTACACAGTTTTGCATGTCCTTACTTGCTTTATAAAAGCACACTAGGCCTGGCGTGGTGGCGCACACCCTTAATCCTAGCACTTGGGAGGCAGAGGCAGGTGGATCTTTATGAGTTCAAGGCCAGCCTGGTCTATAGAGTGAGTTCCAGGACAGCTGGGGCTACAGGGAGACCCTGTCTCGAAAAGACAAAAAAAAAAAAGCATACTAGACTCACTGGGATATTAGCATGTATTCATTCCAAGATACTGAAAGATATATACATAAATATATGTCAATTCATTTTTATAATTTTTTATTTTATCTTTATTTATTATTTTTATGTGTATGCGTGTACTGTCTGCATGTAGGTTTGTGCACCCGTGTCGTGCAATGCCGCGGAGGTCAGAAGAGGGGGTCAGATTCCCCTGGAACTGGAGTTAAAGACAGTTCTTAGCTGCCATGTGGGTGCTGGGAATCGAACCCGGGTCCTCTGCAAGAGCATTCGGTGCTCTTAACCACTGAGCCATCTCTCCAGCCCCCATGTCAATTCATTTTTGAGACAGGGTCTTACTGTACAGCCCAGACTAGCCTGGAATTCACTATATAGACCAGGCTGAACTCTAACTCACAGAGGTCTGTTTGCTTCTGCCTCCAGAGTACAGGGATTAAAGGTATGTGCCACCATGCTTAGCATGTCACTATTTTTAAATAGTGAAAACAAAATATTTTACACAAATTTTACACAAGCAACTGTCACCTGCATTCTATTAATACCCATGTAGCTCACTGGCACTCCAAAGGTGTGGGGATATCTCTAGATATTTATCTTATTTAGACTACCAATCAATACACAGACTTCCCAAATAGATATAAAAATACTATTTATGGGGCTGGAGAGATGGCTCAGCAGTTAAGAGCACTGACTGCTCTTGGAGAGGACCCAGGTTCAATTCCCAGCACCCACATGGCGCCTAGGAACCGTCCTTAGTGCTGGGTGTGGTGGCGCATGCCTTTAATCCCAGCACTCAGGAGGCAGAGGCAGGTGGATCTCTGTGAGTTCAAGGCCAGCCTGGTTTACAGAGCGAGCTCCAGGCCAGCTGGGACCAAAGGGAGACCGTGTCTCAAAAATAACACACACACACACAAAAAAAAAAGCTAGGCGTGGTGGCGCACTCCTGTAATCCTAGCACTTGGGAGGCAGAGGCAGCACTCCTGTAATCCTAGCACTTGGGAGGCAGAGGCAGGTGGATCTTTTTGAGTTCAAGGGCAGCCTGGTCTACATAGTTCCAGGACAGCTGGAGGGACAGCTACAGGGAGACCCTGTCTCAAACACACACACACACACACACACACACACACACACAGATATAGATAGATATAGATATAGATAGATATAGATATAGATGATATAGATATAAATATAGATAGATATAGATATATAGATATAGATATAGATGATATAGATATAGATATAGATATCTGGGCGTGGTGGTACACGTCTGTAATCCCAGCTCTTGGGAGGCAGAAGCAGGCAGATATCTGTGTGTTCAAGGCCAGCCTGGTCTACATGGTGAGTTCCAGGACATCTGGGGCTACAGGAAGACCCTGTCTCAAAAAGACAAAAAAAAATACTCTTTTTGATAGATATTAACACTGTCTTCTTGCCAATAGTGATCTAAAGAGTTCAAAATCTCACCCACTTGTTTCATTTATCCATATTCAGTATCTTTATCTGATTGATGGGTATGTAGAAATAATCTCATGTGGTTTTAATTTGCATTTTTTCATAATTGATCACAAAGCACCATCTTCTCACTTCTTTTTTGCCACCCATCTCACCTTTATATCTTTACTTTTGATTTTCAAGTTTTCTTTGGTTATATGTGAGTTGCAATTTTTCCCAATTCATATCTTATCTTTCCATCCTCTTCAAAAGGTCTTTTGGAGAACAAAACTTAATTTTTACTATCTACAAACTGTCAAATTCTCCTCTAATGGATCCTACTTTTAATATTAGCTCTAAAACTTCTATGCCAGAATCTAAGTCTGTAAGATTGCTCTCCTTATTTTTCAAGTTTTACCTCTTAAGATTCGGACTCATTTTTAGATAACATTTTAATAAGATGTGGGGTTTTGGTTAGCGGGGCTCAGTGTGGTTGGTTTTGTCTATGAATGTTTAACACCTCCAGCAACACTTATTGAAAAGGTGACACTTTCTCCATTGAATCACTTCTGCACTTCAGCTGGTAGTATTTGTGAGGGTCTGTGTCTGACTTCTTTCTGCATCATTTTCTGTGTGTCTGTCTCTTCACACTATTCTGATTACTGTAATGTACAACATACATGTCACTGACTTTTTACCATTCTTTGTCAAGATTTTAGCTTTCTATTGTTAGCATGACTGAAGGGGCCGCTGAGAAAACAGGAGGTGGGAGGCTCCAAAACCTGAACAGGCTTTGTTGGGAAGAGAGAGGCTAGCTTTTACTTGGGAATGAGTAATCCAGCAATGAAATGGCTGCGGTCAAAGTTTTTACAAGGATTACTGAGGAAGTTAATTGGGAGTTGCAGTCTTTGCAGAAAAGAAGGGGCTCAAAATGCAAAAAAATGGGGAATTTGGGAGGCTTGCCCGAAATCCAACTGCAAGATTATCTGCTGAAACTTCCTGAGTTAGAGAAAACATGTTTTTCTCCTCACTGGCCCTGATGAGGAAGTTTGTGTCAGGGGTCTGGGGTAAACATGTTTTTCCCCTGTCTGGTTTCTGATGCAGAAAATAGGTTTTAGGTGATGCCTAGAATCAGGCCCACGATGAGGAAGCTTCTATTTGAGTTTGATGCAGAAGATATCTCTGCCTCAGGTCTGGGGTAGGGGTCGAGTTCTGTGAGTCCTGACATCTATGACCTTTACTTTTCCATATAACTTTCAAAAATATGCAAAAGATCTCAATCAATTATTATAGGGATCATACTAAACCTATTGATCACAGTAAACATCCTTGTTTTATTTCTAACCTTAGGGAATAAAGTATTTTGTTTCACCTGGTTTGATAGGCTGTTTGATTGTATTGTGTGATGCTGTGTCCCTGATAGGGAAACAATGACAGACCAAAATCAAGGACTGCACCAAAATCCAACTTAGTGAACCAATGAGTTTTATTGGGGTTACTTACAAAAGAGGGTGAGGGATTATTTTCAGGAGCAAAAATGACTCAAAGACAACTGGATCACCAAAAGCCCATCTCAGGACTCTGGAAACCAGAGGCTCATTGCATGACCTGCAAGCAGCTAAACAGGTTGGAGGGTGTCTTTTCAGCAGCTCTTTCAGGCCACTGGCCACTGGACTGGTCTCTGCCTCTTCTAGGCAGCTCAGGAGTCTGAGAGTCTTGTAGGTAACTCTGCTTGTCTGAGTGTGACTCTCAGCAGTCCTGACTGCTTATATAGCTTGGGGAATGGGGAGACCTAGTATATATAGTTCCCTCCAACATGGAGGAAACTGCTGCATAACAGACTGATTGGTTGTTTTTGTTTTGAGACAGGGTCTCCCTTTTTAACCCAAGCTGGACTTGAACTCACTAAGTAGCCCAAGTTGACCTTTAATGATTCTCCTGCCTCAACCTTCTCCTGAGTGCTAGAATTAGTATTCTGCCACCACACCCAACTAGCATTCAGGTCTTTGCCATTGTAATATTGGCAATAAGATTTTTATAGATGTTCTTTATAGAAGTGAGTTAGTCTCCTCTATTCCTAATATTTTACATATTATTTTTATCTTGATGCTTCATCTAAACTACCTCATTTACCACTCAGTTGCAAGATAGACTAGGAAACGATTGCTCCATTTCCCAAATTCTCAAGTATAGAAAAAGTAGTTTATTGCAATGAAAGTCAGGTGATCCAGATTCTAATATCTGCCACGTTATGGATGATGGACAGCATGGAAAATGGATGGCTTCTGATTGGTGGATTACATTAAAGTTGTCTAAGACAAATAAGAAGTTAACTTTCTTTTTAAAAGAAAATAAATTTTGGAGATGTTAAGATTAAAACATTTGTAAAATATCTAGAATGTTAGAAAATTGGATATTTACCCAGCTGTGGTGGCACATGCCTTTAATCCCAGTACTGGTAGGTAGAGGCAGGAAGATTTCTGTGAGTTCCAGGCCAGCTAATAGGGCTACAGGAATGCCCTGTCTCAAAAAGACAGATGAAAGGAAGGAAGGAAGGAAGGAAGGAAGGAAGGAAGGAAGGAAGGAAGGAAGGAAGGAAGGAAGGAAAGGGAAGGGAAGGGAAGGAGGGAGGGAGGGAGGGAGGGAGGAAGAAGGAAAGAAAGACAGAAAGAAAAGAAAGAAAAGAAGGACAAAGGAAAGAAAAGAAAAAGCAAAAGAAAGAAAGAAAGAAAAGGAAAGAGAAACGAAGGAGAGACGAAGAGAGAAAGAAAGAGAAGAAAGGAAAAAGAAGAAAGAAAGAAAGAAAGAAACGATGACAAGAGAAGAAAGAAAGACAAGAAAGACAAGAAAATGGAATAAGATTGGATGGATTTAAGTTCGATTATAAGAGGTCAACACCTTGAAATATTCCAGGTGCTGACAGAGTTTAAAGCCATAGTAATACATGAGAACCTCTAGGAATAAGGAAATAGATGGGGGGAGCTTGAGAGATTGCTCAGCAGTTAAGTCCATTGGGTGCTCTTGGAGAGAACTTGCGGATTGAGCAGCTAACATCATTCTGCAACTCCAGTTCCAGGGGACCCAACAACCTCTTCTGACTTCCTATATGGGCTTGAAATTACACTTAAACACAAATATCAAAATAAAAAAATATAAAATTTTAAATAAAAGTTAAATAAATAAATAATAAAGAAGGTAGAAGGCACAGCCTTGATCAAACTCCACCTCTTAAATTGCTAGTTGAACATGAATTTAGTTTATTTTAAAAATTTAAATAACAAAAATAAAAACAGCCAAGTGCTGGAGAGAGAAAGAGACGAGAGAGACGAGAGAATGAGAGAGAGGAGAGAGAAGAGACGAGAGAGAAAGAGAGAGAGGCCACTTGGCACCCTCCGTCCTTATCGAGCCCCAGAGCCCCTCCCCCTGAGTGAGCTGGTTGGTTGGGAGCTTAGCTGGACCTGTAGCCCCACCCCCTAGGTGAGCTGGTTGGTTGAGAGCTTAGCTGGACCTGTAGCCCCTCCCCCTAGGTGAGCTGGTTAGTTGGGAGCTTAGCTGGACCTGTAGCTCCACATCTCGGGAGGCATCTGATGTCTGATAGCCAAAGCCAGTCCATTTAGAAGAAAGTCTAATTTATCCAGCAAGCACCCACATGGAGGCTAACAACTGTTGGTAACTCCAGATCCTGGGAATCCGATGCCCTCTTCTGCCCTCCATGGGCACTGCAGGACATGGGTACACTGACACGCATGCAAGCAAAACATTTACACACATAAAATAATTAAAATTTAAAAAATAAATCTTAAAGGGCTGAAGAGATGGCTTGGCAGTTAAGAGCACTTACTGCTCTTGCAGAGGGCCTGAATTTGGTTCCCAGCAACAATGTCAGGTGGCTCACAACCACCTGTAACTCCAACTTGAGCTGATCCAAAGCCCTCTCCTGGTCTCAGTGGGCACTTGCACACAAAAGGCATGCACATATATACATATAATGAAAGTAAATAAATCTTTAAAAAAAACAGTTATCAGCTGGGCATGGTGGTACACACTTTTTTTTTAACATTTTTTTTATTGATGCTTTGTGCATTTCATACATCAATTTCCATTCAGTTCAGGCAATTTCCCTTTCCCTTCCTCCCCACCCCCACCCCAACCGAGATCATGCATTCTGCATAGACTGTCCTGCATATGTCTCTCAGTTTTTTTTGTTTCATTTTTTAGCTATAAGTGATAATCCATGAGTACAAGCATCCTTCATGTAAAACCAATTTTCAGGCTGTTGTGCCTAAACCCCCACAGCCCCACCTTCCAGCGGGGAGTGAGGGGTTGTATGTTCAATCAGGTTAATCAAATGAGGGTCCAGACTACATTGCTGTAGTTTCACGATTCACCCCAATCGCAGCCCTTACATTCTACCACGCCCCCTCTTCCACAGATTATTCCCTGGGCTTAGAAAAGGGGCACAGGTGGATGAGAAGCAGAACAGTCTACTTTCTCTGGAGCTGTTGTCTAGGATTCTGGTCAATTCTGGCTGTTTCCTTTCATGGGCTGACAGTTTGTCCAGGAATAACCTTTCGATCCTACTGCGGCAGAGGCGGCAGATGCTTGCCCAGGTAACTACCCCGCGGCCTGCACCAAGGTGCAGACCACTAGCCCCGGACCCTCTCGGTGGTACACACTTTTAATCCCAGCATTCCAGAGGCAAAGGCAAGCACATCTCTGTGAGATGGAGGACCAGTCTGGACTGCATAGCAAATTTCAGGCCAGCTGGGGCTACAAGGAGACCCTGTCTCAAAATAAACAAATGAACAGTTATCCAAAAAACAAGGGGAACATAAGTTTCATGCAAAAGATGTTCCACGATATGGAATACTAATATGAATTTAAATGAGATGAAGAAAGAAAAGTTTCTGCTAAATTTTATGCCATATGAGCTGTTGATGATTATATTCATTAGGCTGAATTTCAGAGGAAAGAAACAAAAAATCCATTAAACCCAAGTAGGGCCTTGGGTTTTATATCACCAATACACCATCTAGATTTAAGCAGCTAAAAGCATGGGTGGCATCAGAATGCCTGAATCTGCTCTCTCTGTGATTCCTTGTGACTTACTATCTTGATTGCAAGAAGCATCTTGGCTCTAGAATTATATCCATGTGCAAGTCAGGAGCTAAAGTATAGTCCCAGTGACATACACCCCTTGAGGTGAATCTAAAACAGAATCATACCTGGACAATATAAGAAACTCCAGAGCTCTTCTTTCCTGAGGCTTTGTGTGTGTGTGTTTGATAGAACTGGTGCTATTACCCCAGGAGTGAACATATGCTTGGTTGGATATGAGCAACTGAAGATAGAGCACCGGAGCTGTTCTGGCCCTGGCATAGGGCTAGCCTATTTGAAACTACGTGGAAAGGGGAGTTATTAGTACCTAGTCCCACCCTAGGAAAATTGACCAGTCATATACAAGTAAAGATACATTATCAAGGGCTGATTAGAGTGGTAGGAGAGGCACTCAGCACTTTCTCATGCCTCCCCGAGTCTGAAACAGTACACTGAGTAAGTACAGCCAGGGAGAGGGAGGGGTGAGTGACACAGAAAGGACTAGCAAGGGGCCAAGAGTAGGTGGAGACCAGGTGAAAACCAGAAGTATTGAATTTTTTATTTTATGTGCATTGCCTGCATGTGTGTAAATGCATCCATGTCCTGCAGTGCCTGTGGAGGTCAGAAGAGGGGATTGGAAACCCTGGAACTGAACTTATCGATGGTTGTTAGCTGCCATGTGGGTGCTAGGATTCAAACACAGGTCCTCTGCAAGAGCAACCAGTGCTCTTAATCACTGAGTCATCTCTCCAGCCCCTGAACTTTAAATTTGTAAAGGGAATAATAAATGGAACCTAATACCAAGTGCCAAAGAAGAGAGTAAAGGGGAAGAATCCAGCTACCGTGCAGAAGACCTCCTTCAACTACACACAGGTCGGCACTCTGTCAAAACACAGTTTCAGAAGAGACATCAGGGGCTGGAGAGATGGTTTGGTGGTTAAGAGCATCGACTGCTCTTACAGAGGACCTTGGTTCAATTCCTGGCACCCACATGGCAGCTATACCACCCATAACTCCAGTTCTGGGAGATCCAGCACTCTCTTCTGACCCCATGGATAACACAAGTGCACTTACACACATGCAGGCAATACACTCATACGCATAAAATAAAAATAATAAAATATTAAAAAATAAGGGACATCATTGTTGAGGATGGTGATGCATGTCTGTAATCCTCAAACTCAGGAGGCTGAAGCAAGAGGCTAGCAACTTGGAGTCCAGCATCAGATACAAAAATATCCTGTCACAAAAACAAACAAATGACAAGACACTGGTGCCACATAGTGGGTAGTGTGGGCCACGCTGCAAAGGGAAACAGAAGATGCTTTCAGAAGGAAACCGTGGACACCCCCTCTGGGAAGAGGAGGGCGACCAGTTGTGTACAGACAGAGCCAAGCTGAGATGGAGACCTTAACGAGGCCCAGAGCAAGCAGGATGACTCGGTGCCTGTGCCTCACCCAGTTCCTCAGCACTGCATTGTCCTGACCTCTTTCTATACTTTCAGAGCTCTAGGGACACTGGATGGATATAAAGTTGCTGCTCAGGCATTTCCCACACCCACACACAAGAGTAGAGCGTCTCTGATGCAAACAGCCACCCAACTGGATTGTCCACAGGCTGAGCTGGCTCCAACCGCTTCAGGGAAACTGCCATACTTGCCACATGGCTGGTCCTGCAGAGAAAGTGCACTGGGAGGATGTCAGCCCAGCAGCCGTCATATTAGTGCAAGTGCTATAGCAGGAGACGTGAGGCAGGGTTCAGCCTACCAACAATCTTTTCTGCTCTAACCTGTTTGGACTTCAAAGAGAAAATGACTCTTTATTCTCCTCCTTACTCTCCCCAGCACCATCCCATCAGATAAACTCTAAATCTACAAGCCTGGGAAAAAAGTGGAGCATCTCCCAAGCAAGAAAGAAATATTAGCTGGTCCTTTTATTGCTGTTACTATTTTGATTTGTTTTACAGTGTTTTCTTCAATGTCATTTTTCATACCTTCATCTCAAATTTTTTTCTTCCTTTTTTAATATCTTTTTTAATTGGGGGGCTGATTTATTTTTACTTTATGCCTATGACTGTTTTGCCTGCATGTATGAAAGTGTGTACATGTTGTGCAATGCCTGCACAGGCCAGAAGAGAGCATCAGAGCCCCTGGACCCAAGGTTACAGTTATTAGCTGCCATGTGGGTGCTGGGAACTGAGAACAGCAGCCTCTTAGCCACTGAGTAGAAAGTAGTGGTTTGGGTTGGGTTGGGTTGAGGTGGGTTTGATTCGGTTTGGTTTGGTTTGGTTTGGTTTGGTTTGGTTTGGTTTGGTTTGGTTTGGTGACAGGGTCTCTCTATGTAGACCCAGCTGGCCTGGACCTCGATATATATAGACCAGGCTGGCCTCAATCTCACAGAGATCCACCTACCTTTTCCTCCCCAGTGCTAGTGATAGAGGACATAAAAAGAAATATTAAGAAAAGCAAAGATTTTAAAACTTTTCTCTCTGTGTCTGGGCCTGCAATGTGGCACTGACAGCTTGTGGTTAAGATGCTGAAATAAGCAAAGCCAGATGTGGTGGTGCATGCTTTTGATCCCAGCACTTGGGAGGCAGAGGCAGGAGGATCTCTGTGAGATCAAGACCAGTCTACATGGTGAGTTCCAGGCCAGCCTAAGGATACAAGGAGACCCTGTCTCAAAAACACTAAATTAATTAATTAATTAATTAGAGCCACTGATCTTATTTTCAGTTGTCACAAATGCCAGAGCAATGTAACTGATCTTTTTAAGCATTTGATAACCATACCTGGAGGCCTGTACTAAATATGGTCAAAGGGACTTAAAGGGAAATATTTTGCCTCATGCACTCGAAGGTCTACTAGGTCCCAGGGAATTGGACTATGAGGCATCTCTAAAAATGTCCTATAACTGTGGTAAATCACATGACATCTTCTTGAGGGAGGCCATGAAGACCTGCAGATGGACTTGAACCAGTGTCTAATCTACAAAGAGGAGGATAAACAATGAGGCTAAGCTTCCTTAATGCTTCTGAGTAAAGCCATGGTCAAGTAAGGCCTTTTGACTTATCCTCACACACATGGAACTGATAAAATAAAGTCTAATGGAGCCAGAGACTCCTCCCAAGCACAAATGGTCCCTGGCTACTTAGATGCTCAACTGACCTTAAGAATTTTAAAAATTGGGGGGGGGGGAGGCTGGAGAGAGAGCCTAGCGGTTAAGAGCACCAACTGCTCTTGCAGAGGACCTGGGTTCGATCCTCAGCACCCACATGGCGGCTGAGAACCGTCTGTAACTCCAATTCCAGGAGAACTCCAGTTCCAGGGGAATCCAAGACCCTCTTCTGACCTCCGCGGCATTGCACAACACGGATGCACAAACCTGCATGCAGACAGTACATTTATACACATACAAAAATAAATAAAATTTAAAAAATAAATAAATTTAAAAAAAAAGAATTTTAAAAATTGGTTAATTTTGGCTAACTACATGGTCTTAAAACACACAATAAATCCAGGTGTTTGTGGCACATGCCTTTAATCCCAGCACTCAGGAGGCAGAGGCAGGTGGATCTCTGTGAGTTCAGGGCCAGTCTGGTCTACAGAGTAAGCTCCAGGCCAGCTGGGACTAAAGGGAGACCCTGTCTCAAAAATAACAAAAAATAAAAACCAGTAAGAAAATATAATTAGGATCTGGAGAGATGGCTCAGCAGTTACAAGCACTAGCTTCTCTTGCAGAGGACCAGGGTTCAAGTCCCAGCACCCGCATGACAGCTAACAACCATCCATAGCTCCAGTTCCAGGAGAGCCCTTCTGGCTCCATGGGCATCATATACACAGATGTACTTACATACATGCAGTCAAAACACTCCTACACATTAAATAAAAATTAATTTTATTTGGTCTTTTTGAGACAGGGTCTCCCTGTAGCCCCAGCTGACCTGAAACTCACTATTGTAACTTGCCTATGCTATAACCCACAACCCACCAGATAAAATGTAAAAGGATCCATACTTTGAGACTTGAGTCCTCTGGACCAGGTGGCAACCTAAATAAAGCCTGCTTCCTGAACATTCAGGAGTCTCACCTCATCTTTCCTGCTACACTCGTATGAAAGGCATGTGCTTCCACACCTGGCCTCCTCTCTTTCTTGTCTTCCTTCTCTTCTATTTCTTTCCCCATTCTACTTTCTTTTTGTTGCATTAGAAAAAGATAAGAGATATAGTTGTTTTTAATGGGGTTTTTATTATATATAAATCACCTGGATGGTGAATTGGTTGCTGTGGTTGTTACTGAAGTCTACCTTCTCTCCACTGAGTGGTAGTAGAGATGAAAGCTCCAAGAGAAGGCTGCTCATTAAGAGGATGCCGGGCGGGCGTGGTGGCGCATGCCATTAATCCTAGCACTTGGGAGGCAGAGGCAGGTGGATCTTTGTGAGTTCAAGGCCAGCCTGGTCTACAGAGTGAGTTCCAGGACAGCTGGAGCTACAGGGAGACCCTGTCTTGAAAAGACCAAAAAAAAAAAAAAAAAAAGAAGATGCCCATATAGAACCAGAAAAGGCATCCGTCCCAGGAGATATGATAATCATAAACGTGTAAGTTCCAACTGTTGGTGCACCAAACAGCATAAACCAAATACAACTGGGCATAAAGGGACAGATGGTCCAGATAAAATAATAGTGGGAGACTTCAATAGTCCAGTCTCATCAACAAATGGATCATTGAGACAAAAATTAACAGGGAAACTCCAGCTAAACTGCACCCTAGATCAAATGAACCTAGCAGTCATCTACAGACTATTTGACTCAGTCACTGTGGAAAGCAGAAAATAAACAATCAGCTATGGAATACACATCTTTCCCAGCAAGCTGTGAACTTTTTCCAAAATGCAACACATTCTGAGGCTGGAGAGATGGCTCAGCAGTTAAGAACACTGACTGCTCTTGCAGAGGACCCAGGTTTGATTCCCAGCACCCACGTGGCAGCTAAGAACTGTCTTTAATGCTGGGTGTGGTGGCACATGCCTTTAGTCCCAGCCCTCGGGAGGCAGAGACAGGCAGATTTCTGTGAGTTCAAGGCCAGCCTGGTCTACAGAGTGAGCTCCAGGACAGCTGAGACTAAAGGGAGACCCCATCTCAAAGATAAAAAAAAAAAAAAGCAACATATTCTAAGCCATAAAACAAGTCATTATAAATACAAAACAACTGAAATAATATGTTACATCCTATCAAACAATAATAGAAAAAATGAATATAAGCACCAAGAGAAACAAATATTTTTGAGACAGAGCACAGGGATGGATTAGGGATGTCCACTTTGCCAATTAGCAGGGACCGTGAATCCTCCTCTGGCATGGCAGCCATGCTGACTTCCCTCCCCTGGTGCTAGAGACTGAACACACAGCATCGTCCATGCCACACCAGTCCTTTGTTACTAACTGAGCTCTATTTTATTTTGAGACAGGATCTCACTAAGCTACCCAGGCGGGCTTTGAACTTGTGATCTTCCTGCCTCACCCTCCAAAGTAGCTGGGATTACAGGTCTGCACCATGAGGCCACCATGGGTTGTTTGCTTGTTTTTACGTTTTCATGAATTACTTTTATTGACAGACGTGTTCCAAATGACTGATGGGTTCAGACTGGATTGGAAGCAGGAAAACACAGTCAGCTCAGGGGTTCATTCTGACCAGCAGTGGGGCAACATAAGGCAATCCAGGCAGGTGGGGGGGGAGGGTTAGCTTTCTGTTGGCCTCAGCTGGAAACCACTGAGTCAAAATATGGGGCATCTACCCCTTGATCACAGCAGCTGTTTGGCATTTCTAGATTTCAGACTCAGCCTAGAAGTTCCCCAACTGTGGGAGGAAGTGAGGAGAGAGCAGAAGAGATTTGGCAGATGTACCACTCATTGCTCCAAATACACCTTTCTTTTTTTATTTTTGGCCACCACCTATTGTGTGTTCGTGTGTGTATGTCCTATTGTGCATGTGTGTGTGTGTGTGTGTGTGTGTGTGTGTACACTCGTGTGTGCATATTGAGGAATAAGATGGGTTTTACAAAAGTACTTTTAATGCCGTAGAGACCCATGCCACCTGCCCCCACCAGTGCTTGGGTTCTTCTGAGCAGAAGCTACCCCGAGCCCATAGCTATCAGCTGGACCCCACTTGCTCATTTCTTTTTGGTCTTCACCAGCCCCTTCTGCACAAGGCTTTGGTACAGCTCCCGGATGTAGGTATAGACGTACTGGGAGTCGGGCACAGCCAGCCTCACCATGTCATCCACCTCCAGCAGCTGGGCACAGTCAGCCAATTTCCTGAGGAGAGGATACAGTGAGGAGCAGAGGGGCAAAGGTGAAGAAGTGGGAACCAAGGATGTGGGTGTGGGCAAGGGAAGTCCTCCGGGGCAGCCATCCCACTGTGTGGTAAGTAAGGCTCCCACAGAGCTGACTCCAGCCTGTGTTTTCGTTGCACTGTGGGTATTTTTTTTTTTTTTTTTGGTATCCTTGAAACAGGGTCTCCTGTTTAGTCCCAGCTGGCCCAGAGCTTGCTATGTAAACCAGGCTGACCTTGACCTCACAGAGATCCGCCTGCCTCTGCCTCCTGAGTGATGGGAATAAAGGCATGCATCACCATGCCCAGCCATAATTTTAATTTTAATTAATTGTATGAGTGTTTTCCCTTCATGTGTGTAAGTGCACCTATGCCATGCAATGCCCATAGACGCCAAAAGAGGGCGATAGGTCCCCAGGAAGTGGAGTTACAGACAGTTGTTAGCTGCCATGTGGGTGATGAGAACTAAACCTGGGTTCTCCACAAGAGTAGCCAGTGCTCTTAACCACTGAACCATCTCTCCAGCCCCCCTTTTTTAATTAAAAAATTTTATTTATACATAAAAAATACCAAAAAAGCAACACATTCTAAGCCATAAAACAAGTCATTATAAATACAAAACAACTGAAATAATGTGTTATATCCTATCAAACAATAATAGAAAAAAATAAATATAAGCACCAAGAGAAACAAATACGTGGAGCTGGAACAATATACTTTTGAACAATCAGTGAACCTGCAACTTCTGAGAGCCAAATGAAAATGAAATAAACACCACAATCTGTGGAATGCAGTCACAGCTTATCTAAGAGGGACGTTTATACCAATAGATGCCTGCACTAAAAAAATCAGAGAGGCCAGGCATGATGGTGCATGCCTTTAATCCCAGCACTTGGAAGGCAGAGGTAGGTGGATCTCTGTGAGTTCAAGGCTATCCTGGATTACATAGCAAGTCTGGATTACATAGCAAGTTCCAGGACAGCTGGGGCTAAAGGGAGACCCTGACTCAGAAACATAATAATAATAATAATAATAATAATAATAATAATAATAATTTAAATTAATCTGGCCATGGCCATGGTAGCACATACCTTTAATCCCTATACTCAGGAGGCAGAGGCATGTGGATCTCTGTGAGTTCAAGTCCAGCCTGGTCTACATAGTGAGTTCCAAGAGAGACTAGAAAGATGGCTCCATGGTTAAGAACACTGGTTGCTCTTGAAGAGGACCCATGTTTGGTTCCCAACACCCACCTGGTGCCTAACAACGGTCTGAAACTCCAGCTCCAGCGGATCAGATCCCATCTCCGGCCTCTGTGGGCCAGACGTGCTTGATGCACTTGGATCATGTAAGTGAAACGCTCATACTCATAAAAATTTTTAAATAAATTAAAAAGTCAGAAAGATCTAAAATAAATGAATTAATGATACAATTCAAATTCTTAGGAAAGCAAGAATAAGCCAAACCCAAATTAGTTGATGGAAAAAAATAATAAGGATAAGAGCTGAAATTAACACACTAAAAACCAAATAAATAATACAAAAGATCAGTGAAAAAATTATTGGTCCTTTGAAAAGAGAAACAAGATCGAAGATTCTTACTCAAACTAAAAAGAGGACAAAAGTCAATAAAACTCAGGACAATAAAAGTGATGTTACAACAAGTTCCACTGAGATTAAGTGGGTCATTGGGAATGTTTTTTAAAATTATACTTGAACAAATTGGAAAATATAGAACAAATTGATAAACTTCTACACACATATTACCTACAAAATTAAAACAAGATGATATAGGTGACTTAAATATCTACAGTCAATGAATAAGACTGAAGCAAAAATAGAGTCCCCCAACAGAGAAAACTCTACCACCACCCAGATTCAGTGCTGAGTTCTACCAGACCATTAAAGAACAGGAAGGACCCTTCCAAACACATTCTAGAGAGCCAGCATTATCCTGATGAGTAAACTGGATAAGGAAACAATGAAAAAATATATCAAGTGAGTTCTTCGATGACCACAGATACAAAAATCCTCAACAAAATTCATGCAATCCAAAAACATAGTAAAAACATTATAATCAAGTTGACTTCAAACCAGGAATACAAGGAGGGTTCAATATGTATAAAGCAATAAACACAATACATCATCAGTACAATAAACATAATACAATGTATCACCTTTTACAAAATTCAGCATCCTTTTGCAGATACGATCCTATATTTTTTTTTATTTTATTTATTTCCGTATGTGTATGAATGTACTGTCTGTATGCAAGTTTGTGCACCCGTGTCATGCAATGCCGCGGAGGTCAGAAGAGGGCGTCGGATTCCCCTGGAACTGGAGTTCTACTGGAATTGGAGTTTCAGACGGTTCTCGGCCGCCATGTGGGTGCTGGGGATCAAACCCGGGTCCTCTGTAAGAGCGGTCGGCGCTCTTAACCGCTAGGCCATCTCTCCAGCCCCATGATCCTATATTTTTAAGATTTCAGACAGTCCACCAGAAGACTCTTAGATCTGATAAACACCTTTGGCAAACTAGCAGTATAGAAAATAATCATACACATTTGGTAGATTTTTCTGTACATCAATAATAAAGTCAATGTAAAAATAGTCAGGAAACAAAACCATTTACAATGGCCTCAAAAAGAAAACAAAAGAAAATTTTGAGACTATGTCCAAACAAGTTGGTGAAAGGCTTTTATACTGAAAACTAAAAAACACTAATGTACACCTCTCACCCCTGAGAAACTTCTCTAAGCAGCAGATGGCAGTTAATACAGAGATTCACAACTGATCAAAGTGCAAAGAATAAGTGACTTGAGAGTGCTCAGCCTTACGTGGGACATCTGTAACACACCCCCATCCCATAAGGTTCAGGGGACAACTCAACAGAGGGAGTGGAAAGCCTGTAAGAACCAGAGATCAGAGAAGATTTCCTGGGATAATGTCTTCCGGGCATGACAGAGCCATTGCACTCATGAACTCACAGCAGCTGTGGTTACTACCACAGGCCTACACAAGATCAAGTGAGTCAACATTCCAGCATGAGAAGGGGCTCGTGAAACTAAGGAAGTGCTGGCAGCTGATGGCCTCTGGTGGAGAGAAACTCAGGTTTCTTCAGTGATGTGGCCCGTGGTAGCTTGCCCATGCTCCAGTGGATCACACCCTACACCCATATGCACATTCCCAGCACTAATTTGAGTTAGTAGTTTATAAAATTAATTAAAAGAAAACATGAAATTTGAAGAGGGATGGCAGTGGGGTTCCATGAGGAAGTGGAGGGAGAAACAGGGAGTGGGCAGGTATGATCTAAATACGTTGTATTCACATATGAAGTTATCAATAAATTAATTTTAAATTAACTCAAATAATTAAAAATTAATTTAATGTAAATCAATGCAGCTAATGTTGCCTAATTTTTTACAATAATATACACTGGAAAAAAGACAACTTCTTCAACAAATGTTGCTGCAAAAATTGGATATCTACATATAGAAGCCAATTCCAGATTCCTACCTCCCTCTCTGTACAAAAATCAATTCAAAATGGATCAAAGACCAAAATACAATACCTTTGTACAAAATACAAAAACTTTGAAACAACAAGATGTAGGCAGAGGCAGTGACTTTCTGGCCAGACTGGGGCCAGTGATACCAAGCCTGACAATATGAGTCTGATCTCCTGCATCCATGTAGGAGAGAACTGACTCCCAAAAGTTGTTCTGTTGGGTATGAAAATTGCACAGAAAAACTCTCAAGCCCAGGATTCAGTCTTTGAAAGAAAATTTGTTGAATTTGCTGGTGCACCAGGGAGCCAATTGAGAATTCGTGCACCAGGGATGATACTCAATCCACGCAGGGAAGAGTGCAACCCTGACTGTTTGCTACAGAGAGTTTTGTCTGTTTGTTTGTTTGTTTGTTTGTTTTAATTTTTTTAATTTTTTTTTAAGACAGGGTTTCCCTATAGCCCCAGCTGACCTGGAACTCACTCTGTAGACCAGACTGGCCTTGAACTCACAGAGATCTGCCTGCCTCTGCCTCCCAAGTGCTGAGATTAAAGGCATGTGCCACCATGCCCAGCTTAAAGACAGTTCTTAGCTGCCACGTGGGTGCTGGGAATAAAACCTGGGTCCTCTGCAAGAGCAGTCAGCTCTCTTAACTGCTGAGCCATCTCTCCAGCCTTGCTACAGAGAGTTTTTAAAGAGAAAAACCACACCAAACAGTAAACTTCTGCACTGAGAATTTTGAGAGAGACTGAGAAAAAGATGAAAAACATTTTTGGCAGAATGCATGAGCTCTGGTGTGGTGGGGGGGCAAAGAGGGGAGCACAGGTCTAGATTTTATTTGTAATTTTGTATGAAATGCACAGAGCTTCAATAAAAAATTGGCTTAAAAAAAGAACTAATCCTATTGCAGAGAGAGAGAGAGAGACCACAAACTAGGGAAATCTTGAGAAGCTGTGGAAACACAATTGCAAGGCTATGGAAACACAATGCAAGCAGTGGAGACCTTTAAGCTGATTGTCTGTGGTTTGTAGTCTGAAGCCCCTTGGGGGAGTGGAATGCACCCCCCAGGGAGTGGGAAAGTTCATCTTGACCTGAAGCAGCTCTGGGAACTGGGAGTCAGGGGCAGAGTAGCAGGAAATGTGCTCTTCAGGTTAAGGTGTGTTGTAGAGGTAGTCATGGAAACCAGGCTTGGTTTAGCTAACTCAGTTTTACAGTTAATGCCTTCTGATTAACTCTTTCTGATCTGCTCCTAACAGTTCTCTGGTCTCCATATGCAATGTGGTGTGCACACACATACACACACCCATGCCCATACACCAATAATAATAATAAAAATAAATAAAACACAAATTACACTGGGGTATAGAGTACTTGCCTACACTTAATCTTTTTATGCTATTTTTAAAGTACCAATTATTTATGTACTTTTTTTTTTTTTTTTTTTTTTTTTGTATTTTTGAGACCGGGTCTCCCTTTTAGTACCCATGTGTCCTGGAGCTCACTCTGTAGAACCGGCCGCCTTGAACCCACAAGAGATCCGCCTATCTCTGCCTCCTGAGTGCTGAGATTAAAGGTATGCGCCACCCCCCCCCCCCGGCGTACGATTCTATTTTATTGTATGAGTGTTTTGACAGCATGTATATACATGTAAGTACGCCAAATGCACTCAGTGCTTACAGAGGCCAGAAAGGGCATGAGATCCCCTGAAAGACTGGAGGTTATGGAGGGTTGTGAACAACATATGTGAGTGGCTGGAAACTGAATGTGGGTCCTCTACAAAAGCACCCAGTTGGTGGGTCTGGAGAATAGGCCTAGCGTTAAAGAGGTCCACCTGACTGCCCTTGCAATGCCCGGTTTGATCCCCAGCGGCCACATGGCTGCTAAGGAACTGTCTGTAACTCCAATTCCAGGAGAAACTCCAGTTTCAGGGGAATCGAGATTACCATCTTCTGACCTCCGCGGCATTGGCACGACACGGGTGGCACAAACCTTCATGCAGACAGTACGTTCATACACATTCAAGAAAATAAATAAAAAACCAAAAAGCAACCCAGTGCTCTTTCCATCCTGAGCCATATCCTAAGCCCTGTGCTTTTTTTTTTTTTTGGTGTGGTGTTTTTTTTTTTTATGTTTATTTTCTGTGTTTGCGTGGTTTTTGTTACCTGTAATCTGAGTGGTGCCACCTCTGTGCCCTTCCCCCCTCGGGCACCGCGGGTGCTGGCTCCCCAAGTATCTCTGGCAGCCAGGCCTAGCAATGTGGTCTCCCGCGCTCTGAGTCATCTCCATCTCCCGCCCTTTTCTCTTCTTCTCCTTGTTTTTGTGTTTTTTTTTTTTCCTCACGTCTCACTATGTAGCCTTGGCTGGCCTGGAACTTGTTTTGTAGACCAGACTGGCCTGGAACTCACAGATCTGCCTACTTCTGCCTCTCATGTGCTGCATTAAAGCTGTGCACCTGGACTCTAAAACTTAATTTTTAATTTTAATTTCTAAGATTTATGTGCATGTTGGGGCTGGAGAGATGGCTCAGTGGTTAAGAGCACTGGCTGCTCTTGCAGAGGACCTGGGTTCTATTTCCAGCATCCACATGGTGGCTAACAACTGTCCATAACTCCAATTCCAAGGATTCTATGCCTTGTTCTGACTCCAGTGAGCATTGCACAACATGGACATAGTTACATACAATATACTCAAACACATAAAATGTTTTTAATTTTTAAATTTATGTGTGGGGGCTGGAGAGATCGCTCAGCAGTTAGGAGTACCGACTGCTCTTGCAGAGGACCCAGGTTTGATTCCCAGCTAAGAACTGTCTTTAACTCCAGTTCCAGGGGAATCCGACTCCCTCTTCTGACCTCCATGTCTTACAAGACACAGGTGCACCAACCTACATGCAGACAGTACACTCATACACATAAAAAAATAAAATAAAAATAAAATTTATTTGTGTCTGTGTATGTGTTTGCCATGTGTGGGTGGGAGCCTGCTGAGCCCAGAGGATGGCATTGGAACCCTTGGAACTAGAGATATAAACAGGTGGGAACCTTCTGACCTGCTGGGAACTGAGCTCTGATCCTCTGAAAGAGCAACAAGACTTAACCACTGAGCCATCTCCCATCCCCACTCCCACCCCTGCCCCCAGCACTTGACTTTTAATTTCAGTCATGCTCAATATCTGCTGAGGAAAACTGCTTGCACATAATGGAGCCTGCCCAGTAATGGACGAGGGGAGGGGGGAGCCTCATGGATGGTTTCATGAGGAAACTGACATGCAACCACAGGGTTTGGTATTTGCCCTGCTGGGGTTCACTCCAACTTTGGTCCAATATTTCTTTGTTATACCCCATTTCTCCCTTTTATAGTATGAGTATTCATTCCATGTTAATGTATTCTGCAAGTATGTAACTATTTTAGAAATGAGTTGGGGCTCACAGTTTAGAGATATTGAGTCTGGAAAAAAGCTTTAGACTTTGAACTCTCAAACAGTTTTAAAGTTTGAATGGGGACTTTTGAAATCTGAATGAACACAATTTACATATGAAATGGCCTTGAGACTATGGGAGCCAGGGACAGGATGTTGTGGTTTAATTATTAAAATGCCCCTCACAGAGGCAAAGAGGCAGGTGAATCTCTGTGAGTTTCAGGCTAGCCTGGTCTACCTAGGAAGTAACAGACCATTCAAAGATACATAATGAAACCCCGACTCAAAAATCAAAACAGAAACTAAAGAAAAACCCCAGGCCAGGCAGACTGTAAATCTCAGCAGCTGCCCAGAGGAAGACAATGGAGAAGGACAAAAAAGGGCGTGCCATTTGAGTTAAGCCTGCATAGCAGCACATGCCAAGTCTTCTGGAGTATGTAAGTTACACCTGCAACTTCATGGGTATCCTGGCAGGCCCACTGTGCTCTTACAAAGACTACATTATTTTTGTTGAAGGCAGGCCATCCCATACGACACTGTCAAGTGAAAACGGAAAAGAAGAGATGCAGCATGAAAGAACAGATACATCCCCAAATGCAGCAGTTACTGAGAAGCTCTTGGTCTGTGGACTCTCCTTATTATTTCACTTGACCATCTCCAATCTGTTGCCGGTGGAATACAACATTGATGCGCATTTCCAAGCCACTGCTTCATGGCCAACCAAAGCTGCCTATCTGTGTATCTCTTTTCTTTTTTTTTTTTCTTTTAATTTTTTATTTATTTCTGTATGTGTATGAATGTACTGTCTTCATGCAGGTCTGTGAACCCGTGTCGTGCAATGCCACAGAGGTCAGA
>VZQC01007939.1:859413-916525 GCA_009823505.1 Rhizomys pruinosus
TTTTTTTTTTTTTTTTTTGGTATCCTTGAAACAGGGTCTCCTGTTTAGTCCCAGCTGGCCCAGAGCTCACTATGTAAACCAGGCTGACCTTGACCTCACAGAGATCCGCCTGCCTCTGCCTCCTGAGTGATGGGAATAAAGGCATGCATCACCATGCCCAGCCATAATTTTAATTTTAATTAATTGTATGAGTGTTTTCCCTTCATGTGTGTAAGTGCACCTATGCCATGCAATGCCCATAGATGCCAAAAGAGGGCGATAGGTCCCCAGGAAGTGGAGTTACAGACAGTTGTTAGCTGCCATGTGGGTGATGAGAACTAAACCTGGGTTCTCCACAAGAGTAGCCAGTGCTCTTAACCACTGAACCATCTCTCCAGCCCCCCTTTTTTAATTAAAAAATTTTATTTATACATAAAAAATACCAAAAAAGCAACACATTCTAAGCCATAAAACAAGTCATTATAAATACAAAACAACTGAAATAATGTGTTATATCCTATCAAACAATAATAGAAAAAAAATAAATATAAGCACCAAGAGAAACAAATACGTGGAGCTGGAACAATATACTTTTGAACAATCAGTGAACCTGCAACTTCTGAGAGCCAAATGAAAATGAAATAAACACCACAATCTGTGGAATGCAGTCACAGCTTATCTAAGAGGGACGTTTATACCAATAGATGCCTGCACTAAAAAAATCAGAGAGGCCAGGCATGATGGTGCATGCCTTTAATCCCAGCACTTGGAAGGCAGAGGTAGGTGGATCTCTGTGAGTTCAAGGCTATCCTGGATTACATAGCAAGTTCCAGGACAGCTGGGGCTAAAGGGAGACCCTGACTCAGAAACATAATAATAATAATAATAATAATAATAATAATAATTAATCTGGCCATGGCCATGGTAGCACATACCTTTAATCCCTATACTCAGGAGGCAGAGGCATGTGGATCTCTGTGAGTTCAAGTCCAGCCTGGTCTACATAGTGAGTTCCAAGAGAGACTAGAAAAATGGCTCCATGGTTAAGAACACTGGTTGCTCTTGAAGAGGACCCATGTTTGGTTCCCAACACCCACCTGGTGCCTAACAACGGTCTGAAACTCCAGCTCCAGGGGATCAGATCCCATCTCCGGCCTCTGTGGGCCAGACGTGCTTGATGCACTTGGATCATGTAAGTGAAACGCTCATACTCATAAAAATTTTTAAATAAATTAAAAAGTCAGAAAGATCTAAAATAAATGAATTAATGATACAATTCAAATTCTTAGGAAAGCAAGAATAAGCCAAACCCAAATTAGTTGATGGAAAAAAATAATAAGGATAAGAGCTGAAATTAACACACTAAAAACCAAATAAATAATACAAAAGATCAGTGAAAAAATTATTGGTCCTTTGAAAAGAGAAACAAGATCGAAGATTCTTACTCAAACTAAAAAGAGGACAAAAGTCAATAAAACTCAGGACAATAAAAGTGATGTTACAACAAGTTCCACTGAGATTAAGTGGGTCATTGGGAATGTTTTTTAAAATTATACTTGAACAAATTGGAAAATATAGAACAAATTGATAAACTTCTACACACATATTACCTACAAAATTAAAACAAGATGATATAGGTGACTTAAATATCTACAGTCAATGAATAAGACTGAAGCAAAAATAGAGTCCCCCAACAGAGAAAACTCTACCACCACCCAGATTCAGTGCTGAGTTCTACCAGACCATTAAAGAACAGGAAGGACCCTTCCAAACACATTCTAGAGAGCCAGCATTATCCTGATGAGTAAACTGGATAAGGAAACAATGAAAAAATATATCAAGTGAGTTCTTCGATGACCACAGATACAAAAATCCTCAACAAAATTCATGCAATCCAAAAACATAGTAAAAACATTATAATCAAGTTGACTTCAAACCAGGAATACAAGGAGGGTTCAATATGTATAAAGCAATAAACACAATACATCATCAGTACAATAAACATAATACAATGTATCACCTTTTACAAAATTCAGCATCCTTTTGCAGATACGATCCTATATTTTTTTTTATTTTATTTATTTCCGTATGTGTATGAATGTACTGTCTGTATGCAAGTTTGTGCACCCGTGTCATGCAATGCCGCGGAGGTCAGAAGAGGGCGTCGGATTCCCCTGGAACTGGAGTTCTACTGGAATTGGAGTTTCAGACGGTTCTCGGCCGCCATGTGGGTGCTGGGGATCAAACCCGGGTCCTCTGTAAGAGCGGTCGGCGCTCTTAACCGCTAGGCCATCTCTCCAGCCCCATGATCCTATATTTTTAAGATTTCAGACAGTCCACCAGAAGACTCTTAGATCTGATAAACACCTTTGGCAAACTAGCAGTATAGAAAATAATCATACACATTTGGTAGATTTTTCTGTACATCAATAATAAAGTCAATGTAAAAATAGTCAGGAAACAAAACCATTTACAATGGCCTCAAAAAGAAAACAAAAGAAAATTTTGAGACTATGTCCAAACAAGTTGGTGAAAGGCTTTTATACTGAAAACTATAAAACACTAATGTACACCTCTCACCCCTGAGAAACTTCTCTAAGCAGCAGATGGCAGTTAATACAGAGACTCACAACTGATCAAAGTGCAAAGAATAAGTGACTTGAGAGTGCTCAGCCTTACGTGGGACATCTGTAACACACCCCCATCCCATAAGGTTCAGGGGACAACTCAACAGAGGGAGTGGAAAGCCTGTAAGAACCAGAGATCAGAGAAGATTTCCTGGGATAATGTCTTCCGGGCATGACAGAGCCATTGCACTCATGAACTCACAGCAGCTGTGGTTACTACCACAGGTCTACACAAGATCAAGTGAGTCAACATTCCAGCATGAGAAGGGGCTCGTGAAACTAAGGAAGTGCTGGCAGCTGATGGCCTCTGGTGGAGAGAAACTCAGGTTTCTTCAGTGATGTGGCCCGTGGTAGCTTGCCCATGCTCCAGTGGATCACACCCTACACCCATATGCACATTCCCAGCACTAATTTGAGTTAGTAGTTTATAAAATTAATTAAAAGAAAACATGAAATTTGAAGAGGGATGGCAGTGGGGTTCCATGAGGAAGTGGAGGGAGAAACAGGGAGTGGGCAGGTATGATCTAAATACGTTGTATTCACATATGAAGTTATCAATAAATTAATTTTAAATTAACTCAAATAATTAAAAATTAATTTAATGTAAATCAATGCAGCTAATGTTGCCTAATTTTTTACAATAATATACACTGGAAAAAAGACAACTTCTTCAACAAATGTTGCTGCAAAAATTGGATATCTACATATAGAAGCCAATTCCAGATTCCTACCTCCCTCTCTGTACAAAAATCAATTCAAAATGGATCAAAGACCAAAATACAATACCTTTGTACAAAATACAAAAACTTTGAAACAACAAGATGTAGGCAGAGGCAGTGACTTTCTGGCCAGACTGGGGCCAGTGATACCAAGCCTGACAATATGAGTCTGATCTCCTGCATCCATGTAGGAGAGAACTGACTCCCAAAAGTTGTTCTGTTGGGTATGAAAATTGCACAGAAAAACTCTCAAGCCCAGGATTCAGTCTTTGAAAGAAAATTTGTTGAATTTGCTGGTGCACCAGGGAGCCAATTGAGAATTCGTGCACCAGGGATGATACTCAATCCACGCAGGGAAGAGTGCAACCCTGACTGTTTGCTACAGAGAGTTTTGTCTGTTTGTTTGTTTGTTTGTTTGTTTTAATTTTTTTAATTTTTTTTTAAGACAGGGTTTCCCTATAGCCCCAGCTGACCTGGAACTCACTCTGTAGACCAGACTGGCCTTGAACTCACAGAGATCTGCCTGCCTCTGCCTCCCAAGTGCTGAGATTAAAGGCATGTGCCACCATGCCCAGCTTAAAGACAGTTCTTAGCTGCCACGTGGGTGCTGGGAATAAAACCTGGGTCCTCTGCAAGAGCAGTCAGCTCTCTTAACTGCTGAGCCATCTCTCCAGCCTTGCTACAGAGAGTTTTTAAAGAGAAAAACCACACCAAACAGTAAACTTCTGCACTGAGAATTTTGAGAGAGACTGAGAAAAAGATGAAAAACATTTTTGGCAGAATGCATGAGCTCTGGTGTGGTGGGGGGGCAAAGAGGGGAGCACAGGTCTAGATTTTATTTGTAATTTTGTATGAAATGCACAGAGCTTCAATAAAAAATTGGCTTAAAAAAAGAACTAATCCTATTGCAGAGAGAGAGAGAGAGACCACAAACTAGGGAAATCTTGAGAAGCTGTGGAAACACAATTGCAAGGCTATGGAAACACAATGCAAGCAGTGGAGACCTTTAAGCTGATTGTCTGTGGTTTGTAGTCTGAAGCCCCTTGGGGGAGTGGAATGCACCCCCCAGGGAGTGGGAAAGTTCATCTTGACCTGAAGCAGCTCTGGGAACTGGGAGTCAGGGGCAGAGTAGCAGGAAATGTGCTCTTCAGGTTAAGGTGTGTTGTAGAGGTAGTCATAGAAACCAGGCTTGGTTTAGCTAACTCAGTTTTACAGTTAATGCCTTCTGATTAACTCTTTCTGATCTGCTCCTAACAGTTCTCTGGTCTCCATATGCAATGTGGTGTGCACACACATACACACACCCATGCCCATACACCAATAATAATAATAAAAATAAATAAAACACAAATTACACTGGGGTATAGAGTACTTGCCTACACTTAATCTTTTTATGCTATTTTTAAAGTACCAATTATTTATGTACTTTTTTTTTTTTTTTTTTTTTTTTTGTATTTTTGAGACCGGGTCTCCCTTTTAGTACCCATGTGTCCTGGAGCTCACTCTGTAGAACCGGCCGCCTTGAACCCACAAGAGATCCGCCTATCTCTGCCTCCTGAGTGCTGAGATTAAAGGTATGCGCCACCCCCCCCCCCCGGCGTACGATTCTATTTTATTGTATGAGTGTTTTGACAGCATGTATATACATGTAAGTACGCCAAATGCACTCAGTGCTTACAGAGGCCAGAAAGGGCATTAGATCCCCTGAAAGACTGGAGGTTATGGAGGGTTGTGAACAACATATGTGAGTGGCTGGAAACTGAATGTGGGTCCTCTACAAAAGCACCCAGTTGGTGGGTCTGGAGAATAGGCCTAGCGTTAAAGAGGTCCACCTGACTGCCCTTGCAATGCCCGGTTTGATCCCCAGCGGCCACATGGCTGCTAAGGAACTGTCTGTAACTCCAATTCCAGGAGAAACTCCAGTTTCAGGGGAATCGAGATTACCATCTTCTGACCTCCGCGGCATTGGCACGACACGGGTGGCACAAACCTTCATGCAGACAGTACGTTCATACACATTCAAGAAAATAAATAAAAAACCAAAAAGCAACCCAGTGCTCTTTCCATCCTGAGCCATATCCTAAGCCCTGTGCTTTTTTTTTTTTTTGGTGTGGTGTTTTTTTTTTTTATGTTTATTTTCTGTGTTTGCGTGGTTTTTGTTACCTGTAATCTGAGTGGTGCCACCTCTGTGCCCTTCCCCCCTCGGGCACCGCGGGTGCTGGCTCCCCAAGTATCTCTGGCAGCCAGGCCTAGCAATGTGGTCTCCCGCGCTCTGAGTCATCTCCATCTCCCGCCCTTTTCTCTTCTTCTCCTTGTTTTTGTGTTTTTTTTTTTTCCTCACGTCTCACTCTGTAGCCTTGGCTGGGCCTGGCATATGTTTTGTACCACCGCCCTAGGCCTGGCCCCTCACAGATCTGTCCTCCTTCTGCACTCTCCTGTGCTGCCTTCACCCCGCTGTGGCACCTGGACCGCTACCCCTTACTTTTTCAATTTTCCTTTCCGGACGCTTTAATGTGCATGGTTGTGGCTGGCGAGCTGTCGTCCCGTGGTTCCGAGCCCTGGGCGGGCTTTGCCCGCGGCCCGGGTTCCTTTTCCCGCGTCCCCTGGTGGCTCCCCCACTCCCTCACTCCCCCTTCCATGATTCGATAGCCTTGTTTCTGCCTCCAGTGAGCCTTGCCAGCCTGGCCCTATTTCCACTCCCATCTCGCTCCACCCCTAAACTGTTTTTTCCTTGTTTAACTTTCCATGTGTGGGGGCTGGAGACGATCGCTCCGCAAGTTTGGCGTCCCGCCTGCTCTTTATGCCCGAGTGCCCACGGTGTTGATTCCCGCTACGCCCTGTCTTTACCACCCTCAGTTCCAAGGGGCCTCCAGCCCGCCCGCTCCCTCTTTCTGCCCCCACTGTCTTACCAGACACAGTGCCCACAACCTACATTGCAACAGTACACGCATACACAATAAAAATAAATTATAAAAATAAAATTTCTTTGTGTCGGTGTATGTGTTTTTTATCCCAGGGGTGGGTGGATCCTGCTTGAGCCCAGAGGATGGCATTGGAACCCGTGGAACTAGAGATATAAACAGGTGGGAACCTTCTGACCTGCTGGGAACTGAGCTCTGAGTCTCTGAACGAGCAACAAGACGTAACAACCCACTGAGCCATCTTCCAGCCTCACCACGACTAATCACCATCCAGTCCCCAGCATCTCCCAGACTGCACTGTTGATCCCCACGGTCGCTAACGCACCCACGCCCTGCCAGGGCACTTGACTTTTGATTTCAGTCATGCTCAATATCTGCTGAGGAAAACTGCTTGCACATAATGGAGCCTGCCCAGTAATGGACGAGGGGAGGGGGGAGCCTCATGGATGGTTTCATGAGGAACCTGACATGCAACCACAGGGTTTGGTATTTGCCCTGCTGGGGTTCACTCCAACTTTGGTCCAATATTTCTTTGTTATACCCCATTTCTCCCTTTTATAGTATGAGTATTCATTCCATGTTAATGTATTCTGCAAGTATGTAACTATTTTAGAAATGAGTTGGGGCTCACAGTTTAGAGATAGACTTGAGTCTGGAAAAAAGCTTTAGACTTTGAACTCTCAAACAGTTTTAAAGTTTGAATGGGGACTTTTGAAATCTGAATGAACACAATTTACATATGAAATGGCCTTGAGACTATGGGAGCCAGGGAATGGAATTTGGTGGTTTGAATTATGTAAGAAGATGCCCTCACAGAGCAATAGGCAGATATCTGTGAGATCTTGGCTAGCCTGGTCTACCTAGGAAGGAAACAGAACCATTTCAAAGATACATAATTAAACCCCGACTCAAAACCAAAACAGAAACTAAAGAAAAACCCCAGGCCAGGCAGACTGTAAATCTCAGCAGCTGCTGCCAGAGCAGAGGAAGACAATGGAGAGGACAAAAAAGAGGGCGTTGTGCCAGGTGAGGTTAAGCCTGCAATGAGCAGCAGTCACATGCCAACAAGTCTTCTTTGGAGTATGTAGTTAACAAACACCGCACTCTGAATTCATGGGTATCGGGCATCTGGCCCACTGTGCCTCTTACAAGGACAACATTATTGTTTTTGTTGAAGAGGGCGGGGGAGGCCATCCAAACGACCTGTCAATGAAAACGGAAAAGAAGAATGTCAGCATGAAAGCAGATACAAATACAAATCAAGGCAGGTTACTGGAGAAGGCTCTTGGTCTGTGGACTCTACATTATGTATTATCACTTGACCATCTCCAATCTGTTGCCGGTGGAATACAACATTGATGCGCATTTCCAAGCCACTGCTTCATGGCCAACCAAAGCTGCCTATCTTTGGATCTCCTTTTCTTTTTTTTTTTTTCTTTTAAATAAGTTTTTTATTTATTTCTGTATGTTGTATGAATGTACTATCTGTCTTTCATGCAGGGTGTCTTGGTGAACCCCCCCCACTTCTGTGAAACCCTTGTCGTGCAGTTGGCCACAGAGGTCAGAAGAAGGGTCAGGATTTCCCGTGAACTGGAGTTCTCTCCTGGAATTGGAGTTTTCAGACGGTTTCTGCTCTCTCGTCCGCCATTTGGTGTGCTGAGGGAATTCGAACCGGGTGGTGAATCGAGATCACCCCCCCCCACCCCCCTGGTCCCTCTGTAAGATCAGTGTCGGGCGCTCTTTAACCGCTAGGAGGTCCATCTCTCCAGACCCGCCCTGTTATCTGTTTTCTTATGGTTTCCTGCGGCCATACGCCTAAGTACTACTTTGTGTGGATCTTAGCCGAGGCTATTAACAATGCTGCAGGCTTTGGTTTCAGAGGATATGACAGAAACAGAGTGGCTCATTGGGACTTAATTTCCAATTTGCAAATTCAGCAAATAGAGATGTCAACAAGTTTTAAGATGTTTCTCGGCCTCCTGGTGCTCACCACAGGCTGTGTCTCTACACTGACTGTATAGAAAGAGGAGGCAGAGCAAACCCACCCCATGTACACCTCAGCCTAGGCCACTGTGCCTGGTCTGTATTGTGAACGAGGAGACACGGAAGAAAAAAAAAAAAGATGTTTCTCTATAATTGGAATATCCCGACAGCTCTTTGGCTTAAAAGGGTGTGTTATGAACAAGCATCCTTCAGTCCAACAATGCAGACATTCTTTCTCTCTGCCATTTGGCATGGGGTGTACCCAGGATATCACCTGACGATTGTAACAGAGATGTTAATGACTTTAGCAGCATGAGCTATGAGAAATAACTTTAGACATTATTTCATTAACCCTCCTCAACTGAAATTATGATATGGTGTCATAACATGGGTGGCAACACAAATCACAATAAGTTACACAGTTGTGCCCTTTGTGCTTCTTTCTATAAAATCATCCTTCATGTTTAACAGCTCCTGGTATTACTGCCTTCACATTTGTAGTATTGTAGTGCTATTGCTACTTCCAGTGAAAAAACCTGAAAGACGAAAGAATACATATGAAAATGTTCAGCTCTCATGATCCAAAAAATTTGACGAAAGAGAAAATTCTTTGGAACAGAACAATTTTTCCACAACAAACAATGTTTGCAATCAGAACCAAGACACGGACTTTAGACACTCATCTATAACGCAGTGAGTTGGAAATAGCCCTGATGGCTGTTTCCTGACTGTGAACAGAAACTTGTCTTAACATCTTCCAGGGATGAGTCTTCAAGGAGAAGAGACTAACTGGGGGAAATGGGACAGTTATAGATAGGGGATTTCCTGTATGCCAGATTGGAAACAGAATGAAATAACCCCTCCCATGTCAAGTCCCTGTGGGCCACGCCTTATAAAATTCTTCCCATATTTCAATGGTGCACTCCAACCTCAGCATATGGCCTCAAGGTCATATGTGTGCTCTGTTGCTGAATGTACATTGCGTATCCCAAGGCACTGAAGAAGTGCAAAAAATAATCATGTCAATCTGGATGATTGAAAGATTAACTTTTCCAAATGAATGTCCTGACTTAAACTTTCTATTTCCTAAAATATTATTCCTAAATGGTATTTTCTTTTTTTTCTAAATGGTATTTTCAAGTATAATATTGTGATGAGGTGATTTTGATATTTGATGTGGTGTGCTGTAAGGGATTAAGGATGAATTTAAAACCAGATATTTAAGATTGTGGATATCGAAAGAAAGAAAGGAAGAAAGAAAGAAAGAAAGAAAGAAAGAAAGAAAGAAAGAAAGAAAGAAAGAAAGAAAGAAAGAGAAGAAAGATAGGAAGGAAGGAAGGAAGGAAGGAAGGANAAAAAAAAAAAAAAAAAAAAACAAAAGAAATACAAAATGTTGATGAACATGTGGAGAAATTAGAAGCCTCAATATTGCTCGATAGCAATATAAAAATCACAAAAATGTTTTGATGGAAAACACTTCTGTGGTTCCTCAAAAAGTCAAACATTGAATCACCATGTGACCAAGCAGTTCCCCACCTAGAACTGAGAACAGATACTTAGACAAATGCGTGTTCATAATAACACTACTCATTGTAGCCAAAGATGGAAACCATTTAATTTATGTATTATTATTTCTTTAAGTCTTTTTGAGGCAGGGTCTCCCTGTCTGTAGTCCCAGCTGACCTGGAACTCACTATGAAGACAAGGCTGGCCTTGAACTCACAGCAATCTGCCTGCCTCTGCCTCCCAAGTGCTGGGATTAAAGGTGTGCACCACCACATCTGGCTGATGGAAACCATTTAAATGTCCATCAACAGATGAATGGAAGTAAATACATTGAATGGAATATTATACAGTCATAAAAATTAATTAACTCCTGGCCCATGCTACAGTAAGGATGAACCTCAAAAGCCTGTTGAGTGAAAGAACCTAGTCACATATTCTCCCATTTCCATGAAATATCCAGAACAGGTGAATCTACCTTGGTAGTTGCCAGGAGCTGAGAAAGAAACAGCTTAATGCATATGTCCTTTCCGTTTGGATCCTGGAACTAGATAGAGGTGGTAATATCAGAATATCATGAATGGGGGCCGGAGAGACAGCTCAGTGGTTAAGAGCACTAGGTACTCTTGCAGAGGACCGGGGTTCAAGTCCCAGAACCCACCTGGTAGGCTCACAACCATCCATAACTCCAGTTCCAGGAGAAGCCGACATTCTCTTCTGCCCTCCTCCGGCATTGCACAAGCCACGTGCATTTACATACATGCAGGCAATACACTCATGCACATAAAAGTAATTAATAAAATATTTTTAAAAGGATATCGTAATTATGCTTGATTCCACTAATTTTTCACTCTAAAGATTGATTTTATTTTAAACTTGCAGGGGTGGGGGTGTGCACAGGAGGACAGATGCTCAGAGACCAGAAGAGAGCGTCAGAGCTTGAGGAGCTGCAGACAATTATGAGCCAGCCAACGCGGGCGGGCGTAGCAAGCACTCAGCCACCGAGCCATCTCTTCAGCTGTAATTCTTCACGTTAAAGTAGTTAATTTTGTTACACTAATTTTAAAAATAAGCCAGGCTTTATAGGTAGAGTTCAAATTACAAACCGCGTCTCTAAAAGTGCTGATTTTCACCCTATGCTTGAATCAAGTAATTTCCCCCTTGTGTTTTGAAGCTATTTTACTAGATTCAAAAACAAAACTAGATGTAGCTCTCAATTCCAAACAAAACGAAAAGAATTAGAGATAACAATAAATGATTTAGTGTTTTTTTCTCAAGTGTTTTAAAACATAGTTGAGGTTTCTGTAGTAAAAGTAAATTACATTAAATACAGCTGGTTCATTTCTACATAATTGGCTTTTCAATCTTAATCTGGTTTTGAACTGTTCACTCCACTTTGGTAATTAACCATTATCAACCTCATTAATGAAACAGAAACCACTTCTTCTAATCATTAATAAAATGCTTGTCACACAGAATTTAAACAAAGAATAAGATTTGGGCAAAGCAATGGCCTTTTCTTCTAATCATTAATAAAATGCTTGTCACACAGAATTTAAACAAAGAATAAGATTTGGGCAAAGCAATGGCCTTTTCTTCTAATCATTAATAAAATGCTTGTCACACAGAATTTAAACAAAGAATAAGATTTGGGCAAAGCAATGGCCTTTTAAAAACTACTACTAATTATAGGAGTATTTTAGTTATTCTGTTACTGTTTTCTACAGACATTTTCTTTGGCATAGCGATTCTGCAAATCTGTCTGAATTATTTTATATAAAGGTAATCATTTAGCAGAACTTTTTATCTACTGTGTGAAAATTTGAGTTTTCAGCTAATTATTTACATATATAAATAATAAAAATCAGATTCCCACAAAATAAATCCACTCCTAGAAACATTTTATGTCTAGTTAATTTTTAGTTCACCAAGAAGCATTTGGGCTAGAGAGATGGCTCAGCAGTTAAGAGCACTGACTTCTCTAGCAGAGGGTCTGGGTTCACTTCCCAGTATCTACATGGTGGCTAACAGCTGTCGGTAACTCCAGTTCTAGGTGACATGACACTGCCTTTCGACCTCCACAGGCATTGCATGACACTGCTGCACTTGCACACATGCAGGAAATACATTCATACACACAAAATAAAAAATAATAAAATACTTTTTAAAGATGCATTTCTAGAAGAAAAAAGTGAGATATTTCTTATGAACTGGCAAAGGAAAATTATAGCTTGTATACTCAAAGTCAAAATTAAATATTCAATTATAAAATTTCATTTGCAGCCGGGCATGGTGGCACACGCCTTTAATCCTAGCACTTGGGAGGCAGAGGCAGCTGGATCTCTGTGAGTTCAAGGCCAACCTGGTCTACAGAATGAATTCCAGGCCAGCTGGGACTACAAAAAGACAAAAAAAGAATATTAATTTTTAAGATAAGGGAAAATATCAAAATGCCACTCAGCATACATAGGGTAAAAATGAGATGGGGACTATCCATATATGGTAGTAGGGACTTATCACCAACTGAGCATGACCTTCGAGCTACTTTTCTAGTTCTCAGTCACTATTGTCTAGCTGAAGCACAATTCTGTAACTATGACACAACGACCTCCAGGGTCATGGAGATGGCTCACCATTTATTCTTTTTTTTTATTTTATGTGCATGAGTGTACTGTCTGCATGTAGATAGGTGCACCCGTGTCATGCAGTGCTGTGGAGGTCAGAAGAGGGTGTCAGATTCCCCTGGAACTGGAGTTAAAGAGGGTTCTTAGCTGCCATGTAGGGGCTGGGAATCGAACCCAGGTCCTCTGCAAGAGCAGTTGATGCTCTCAACCACTGAGCCGTCTCTCCAGCCCCCCTTTTTTCTTTTTTTGGGGGGGGTCTTTTCTAGACAAGGTCTCCCTGTAGCCCCAGCTGTCCTGGAACTCTGTCTGTAGACCAGGCTGGCCTTGAACTCACAGAGATCCGCCTGCCTCTGCCTCCCAAGTGCTAGGATTAAAGGTGTGCGCCACCACACCCAGCTGGCTCAGCATTTATTCTAACCGAATGCCCGTGTGGTGGTTTGGTAGAGAAATATCTCCCATAGGCCAAGTATTTGAACACTTGGTCCCCAGTTGGTGGTGCTGTTTGAAGGGGTCGTGGAAACTTTAGACAGTGTATCCCAGCTGGATGTATGCATTTATCAGTGCTTTGTCTCCCTGGGACACAATTGTTTTCATTTACATTTGTCTAAACTTGTTGATGGTGTATATTTTATTTTTAAAGGACCATTTTCATTTCCCTGAGTTGTAATACAACTCTTTTTTTTTTCTAGTCTTTTTGAGACAGTCTCCCTGCAGCCCCCACCTGGCCTGGAACTCGATATGTAGACCAGGCTGGCTTCAATCTGATAAATATCCACCTGCCTCTGCCTCCCTAGTGCTGGAATTAAAGGTGTGTGCCACCACGCCCATCACAACATCTATTTACAAATGATAATAAATGCAGCCAGGCATGGTGGTGCATGCCTTTAATCCCAGCAATCCCTCTCAAGGCAGAGGCCCAAAGTAAATATTTTTCTGAAATATTTTCCTCTTTATTTTTTACCTTTTACTTCATTTATTATTATTTTATTAGTAGTATTATGTGTGTATGTGTGTGCATGGTGTATGAGTGCCTGCATGCCATGTCATGTGTGTACAGGTCAGGTGACAACTTCTGGAAATCAGTTGTTTCCTTCCAGCATGGGTTCCAGAACTAAACTCTGGCTTGTGTGGGAGGCAACACACCTATACCCACGAGCCATATCCCAGGCTCTTCCTCTTCATTTTTATGTAGAACCGACTGCATTGATGCAACACAGGCTTTTCAAAAGTCATCTGTAGAACTTTCTACCCTGATAACTAATATATATATTTTCTATATATTTATATATATATATATATATATATATATATAAAATTGGTCTTTTTGAGAAAGGGTCTCCCTTTAGTCCTAACTGGCCTGGAGCTCACTCTGTAGACCAGAACTCACAGAAATCCTCCTGCCTCTGCTTCCCAAGTGCTGGGATTAAAGACATGCACCATCACACCTGGCGATAACTAATAATTTTTCTAAAATTAATAATTAGTAATGGCTTATTTTATTTATTTTATTTGTATTGGATGGGATGTCGTAGGGGGAAGGGGTTTCTGCAGTGCTGAAGATCCAACCCAGGGCCTCAAAAATGCTAGGTAAGTGTTCTACCATCTAGCTACAGCCCCATCCCCAGCATTGAATTAGTTTTCAAAATGGCTCCAAATATTAATGGCTTCTATTTAGCATTAATGTTTTTTATTATTTTTTTGAGGCAGGGTCTCCCTATAGCCTCAGCTAGCCTGGAACTCACTCTGTAGACCAGGCTGGCCTTGAACTCACAGAGATCTGCCTGCCTCTGCCTCCTGAATGCTAGGATGAAAGGCATATGCCACCAAGCCTGGCTTAAAGAGAGTTCTTAGCTGCCAAGTGGGTGCTGGGAATTGAACCCTGGTCCTCTGCCGGAGCAACTGTGCTCTTAACCACTCAGCCATCTCTCCAGCCCATGTTTTTGTTTTTTTTTTTTTAATTTTTGAAATAGAGTCTCACTAAATAGAACTGGCCTAGAACCCTCTATGTAGACCAGGTTTCCCTCAAACCCACAGACATCTACCTGCCTCTGCTTTCCAAGTAGTAGGATTAAAGGCCTACACTACCATGTCTAGCCCTAGATCACAGTTTTTTATTTTTTGTGTATTTTATGTGTTTTGTCTGCATGTATGCAAGTATGCCCATGCATGCAGTACCCACAGATGCCGAAAGATGTCAGATCCCCTAGAATTGGAGTTACCAAAGGTTGTTAGTCACCATGTGGATGCTGGGAATTGAACCCAGGTCCTCTGCAAGAGCAGCCAGTACTCTTTACCACTGAGCCATCTCTCCAGCCCTAGATCGCTTTCTATTTTAATATTTTTATTATTTTTATTTTATTCATGTGTATGAGTGTATTTGCCTGCCAGTGAGTGCACCTCTATCATGCAATCCCCAAGAAGATCAGAAGAGGGTGTTGGCTCCCACGGGTACTGGAGTTGTAAATAATTGTTAGCCACCATGTGGGTGCTGAGACTCAAACCTAGGTCCTCTGCAAGAGCAGCCAGTGCTCTTAACCATTGAGCCATCTCTCCAGCCCCCACTTTTTATTTAAATTTTTTTTCATTTTATGCTTGAGTGTTATGCCTGAATATATGTAAAGGCACTTGTGTCATACAGTGCCCGAAAAGGCCAGAAGAGAGAATAGGATCCCCTGGAGCTGGAGTTATAGATGGTTGTTAGCTCCCATGTGCGTGCTGGAACTTATACCCAAGTCTTCTGCAAGAGCAGCCAGTGCTATTAACCACTGAGCTGTCCCTCCAGTCCACTTTTTAAAAAATGTTTATTTTAAAATGTTTATTCATGTGTGTATGTGTGTGTATGTGTGTGTGTGTGTCTATGCGAATCTATGCTACATATATACAGGTACCCTACGAAGCCAGAAGACGGCATCAGATTCACTGGAGTTGGAGTTATAGGCAGTTGTGGGTTGCTTGATGTGGGTGCTGGGAACTGAACTCCTGTCCTCTGGAAGATCATTAAGTCCTCTGAACTGCTGAGCCACCTCTAAAGTGTCAAGATCACATATCAATGAAGTTTTTCTAGTGATTTTTAAAAATTATACATATATTATATATATATACATATATATGTCTTATTGAGACAGAGTTTCCCTGTAGCCCCAGCTGTCCTGGAATTCACTATGTAGACCAGGCTGGCCTTGAGCTCACAGAGATCCACCTGCCTCTGCCTCCCAAGTGCTGGGATTACAGGCATGAGCCACCAGGCCCAGCTGTTTATTTATCTTTATTTTACTTGCATGTATGTAAGTGTACTGGTGTCGTGCAGTACCTGCAGAGCCAAGAAGAGGGCATCAGATCACTCAGAACTGGAGTTAACAGACAGTTTTTTTGTTTTTTGTTTTTTGTTTTTATGTGTATGAATGTATTGTCTGCATGCAGGTCTGCGCACCAGTGTCGTGCAATGCCGCGGAGGTCAGAAGAGGGTCTCGGATTCCCCTGGAACTGGAGTTCTCCTGGAATTGGAGTTACAGACAGTTCTCAGCTGCCATGTGGGTGCTGGGGATCGAACCCCGGTCCTCTGCAAGAGCCGTCGGCGCTCTTAACCGCCAGGCCATCCCTCCAGCCCCAACAGACAGTTTTTAGCCACCATATGGGTTCTGGGATTTGAACTGGAGTCTTCTACAAGAGCAGCAAGGGCTTTTAATAACTGAACCATCTCTCCAGCCCCCTCTAGTGATCTTTTATAGAACATTGTAGGTTCTAAAAATCATAGTAATGAAGTCGCCATTGAGGCTACGGAGATGACTCAGCGGCTGAAATGCTTGTTCCAAGGGTGAGACCCTGGGATCAAACCTCCAGCATCCATATAAGCACCTGCATGTTGGTGACTGTGACAGAGACAGGCAGATAGCGCTCCAGAGTTTACTGGCCAGCCAGCCCAGCCAATAGGTGACCTCAAGGTCCAGTACCAAAAAATAAGGTAGAGAGGGCCAGCGAGATGGCTCAGGATGTGAAGCACTTCAGCTGCAAGCTAGCTGAACTGAGTTTGATTTTTGAACCCACATAAAAGTGGAAGGAAAGAATGTGCTCCACAAACTTGTCCTCTGATGGCCACACATGAATCATGCACTGCCCCCCACACACGGAGCACAATAATAGTAATAAAGTCTTTCAAAAAATAAGGTAAGCCAGGCATGGTAGTATATGCCTTTAATCCCAGCACTCTGGAGGAAGAGGCAGGCAGATTTCTATGAGTTCAAGGCCAGCCTGGTCTACTTAGACAGTTCAAGGCCAGCTAGGAATACAGTGAGACCCTGTCTAAAAAAAAAAAAAAAAAGTAAATAAATAAATAAATAAATAAATAAATAGGCAAGTGATAGAAAACACCTTGACATTGACCTCTGGTCTACACGTATGTGCGTGTGCGCGCACGTACATACATGCATATAAACATACATACACTACACACACCTACCCACACATAAAAACAAGTTTTTTAAATCACCACTGAAGTGGGGCAGGGTAATGCACGCCTCTAATCCTGGCACTGGGGAGGCAGAGGCAGGCAGATCTCTGTGAGTTCAAGGCCAGCCTGGTCTACATAGGGAGTTCCAGGACAGCTGGGACTGCAGGGAGACCCTGTCTCAAAAAGACCAAAAAAAATAAAAATCACCACTGAAAAAAGTAAATCTCATGACAATGTTAATTTCAGGGATAATCAGGTTTTCTAGTCGAGTTGTATCACTTTTCTGTGGTGGGATAAAGTACCATGACCAACAACTTCCTGAAGGAACAGGTCCAGAGGAATGAGTCTATCATGGTAGGGAGACGTGGCATATATACAGGCAAAACACACATACATATAAATAAAAATAATAAAGAAAGAAAATGTTTAAATAAAAAATAAAAATAAATCTTTAAAACAAAAATAAAATAAAAAACCAAATGAACTGTCTTTGTGTAATTAAAGAACTGAACAGTATCGATGAGAATTTGGGGTTTCACCATTTATGATCCTGAAATTTATGACCTAGAAGTTTCACCATTTTTAGACTCTCAGATACTTTTTATGTTTTATATAAAGCATATTAAGGGGCTGGAGAGATAGTCTAGCGGTTAAGAGTGCCGACTGCTCTTGCAGAGGACCCGGGTTCGATCCCCAGCACCCACATGGTAGCTGAGAACCATCTTTAACTCCAGTTCCAGGGGAATCCAACGCCCTCTTCTGACCTCCGCGGCATTGCACGACACGGGTGCACCAACCTACATGCAGACAGTACATTCATACACATATGAAAATAAATTTAAAAATTTTTTAATTATTTTTTAAAAAATAAAAAATAAAGCATATTAAATACTCTAAGGCTTTTTCATTGCACTCCTTAGTCATACATTTAGAGTAATGATATAGAAATGTGTGTGGTTGAGCAATGTAGGGAGCGGGGTTCCTATCTTTTGTGTGTGTGCAAAGCTATGCATACACAAAAAAAGAGCTTACCTTTTTTTGGCACTAACAGTCTACTTTGTGTAATAGGCACTGGAAAATCAGCTTAAGTTCTAAGTGTAAAGGAAAATTATTCACATTTTGAGCAGAGTGTTTATAACTACTAGACACTTTTGTTTATACTAATGCCAGAATCTGAATGGGCGTTCTAAAATTATCTATGAAGGAATATCTATCTATGTTTGCCTTTACTTGTTTCTTTTTTTTTTAAGTAAATCAACTAATTCTTTGTGAGTAGTTCTTCTGGCTTCTGCCAAAGTGAGTGTGTATCATTTTGACAAGACACAGAAATGGTGCTAATAGTTATTAAAAGCATTAAAGCATTAGCCTTTAGCAACCTCATTTTTCACTTGGTATACACATTTAAGTATTTTTATCAAGCTGAAGCTAAACACTAAAAATTAGAGTTTAAAAGGAAACCAATTCTCTTCAGTCTAAAAAGAATACGTGTGATAAAAGTGAAGGCATTAGAAGAAAGAGGTAGCATAGATAACTGTTTTAATGTTGATTAATGTAAATATATTACTTTAGGACTGCTGAAACTAAAATGTCAGAGAGGGAACTGATGTAGAAACACTCACTACAATTACTTAATCTTCAAGATTGTAGAACTGTTAGAATCAAGAATGTATTTATTACATAAGAATTTTAGATTCAAGAATTTTCAAATCAAAATATTTTAGATAGAAGCCCCCTAATAAAAAATGCAATCCAATTCAACTCGCAGTTCTTCCCAGCATGCCTTGCTAGTATGATCTCAATACATATTAATGTCTATCCCAAACTCCTGTCCACTTGACTATAAACTAGCACTGCACTGGTTACTAAAAGAATGCAAAGATAAATATAACATAGTTCCTTTGGGAGTGGGAAGAAACGCATACAAATAACACTACATAGGGTAGAGTGTGATAACTATTATATGAAGAATGACAAAGACAGAGCAACAGAAGAAATAAAAATTAGCACAGCCCACAACAAACATTCGTAGTTGACATTATTAGCCACTGGATATCTGACATTTTTTACTGTTTTCATATAATTCCCCCCATCCTATGATTCTTGGTAAGGCAGGGTCCTACCTCCTCTATAGACTTTCATTCTTTTTTCCAACAAAATATAGGCCTGTGACTTAAGCTCAGCTGATCAGACATCAACCCCACCCTTGCTCACTAGCAAAGACTGCACAGAACTAGGTCTATAGCATTCACTGCAATTGTAAATAAAATGTCTGGGGTGAGTACCTTTCTGCAGAGCAAGCTGGAGCATCTAGTGATGAGAATAATGCTTGGAAAATCCTCACTGTATCAAACCTAAAGCATTATTCTGAGTGTTGCTTTTGGTTGCACAAACTTTGGTTGTAAACTTGACCTTCCAGTCTTCCTACTCATATTGAGGCTAACACATATCCTTAAAATAAATGATTCTCCACTCGATATAACTATAATTTTTTGTCTTTTTTTTTTTTTTTTGAGACAGGGTCTCCCTATAGCTCCAGGCTGCCTGGAACTCAATGTGTAAACCAAGCTGGCCTTGAACTCACAGAGATCTGCCTGCCTCTGCCTCCCAAATGCTGGGACTAAAGGCGTGTGCCACCATGCCCAGCACCATAACTTACTTTTTTAATAATATAATACTTTTGTTGATGTTTTGTGTATTTCATACATCATTTTTCAGTTCAGTTTAGACATAATCCCCTTTCTCTTCCCCCTGTAGGAGTTTAATAATCACCTGAATAGTCCTTTAGTCACGTGTGGCCGACATCCACATGCTGTTCTTCCCTTCTTGCATTTTTCAGAGGCTGTCTCCTGCCTGCAGGCAATCTCTCAGCTTAGCTCTGACAAGGAGGGGGGAGGGGACCTCGAGAGAATTACCCAATAGAATGGAAAGATAAGGAAAGACATACAGACACGGACTCAGAGAAAGCCCGAGAGAATAGTCTCTCTTTATTTATGCCAGCAGTGTACTTATATACCAAAAGTTACTGTGCTCTGGGCAAGGAAGTAGGGGGCAGGAGGAAGGGAGGGCCAGGCCACCTTGACTCTAATGGGGGGGGACTCTAATGGGGGGGGGGCTGCAGAGCTCCTGCAGAGCAACAGGTAACTAGAGGTGCGACATTTTGCTCAATGCCTCAAGGGAAGGAGCCATCCGGTTTGGAACTTGCAAGAAGGAAGAAAACATTGTAATTCCCTTCCGGAGCTACAGATAACTCACAGAGGCAAATGAATGCCTACGAGATATCAGATAACCCTCCTCCGAGGTTTTACAAGTTCTTGCCTCAAGCAGGCAAAGTTTCATTCCTCACACCCCCCCCCCCGCCCCACTGTGAATGGCATGGTCCCTAGGGAGGGAGTCCTGACTGCCTGAGAGTGGACAAAGGGAGCTGAACACAAGCACATTAGCATGCATGAACTCACTTCTCTCTGCTCTTAGCTGTGGTTATGATGGGACTAGCTCTTTTAAGGTTCTGCCACCTTGACTTCTGTGCTGTCATAGATGATAGACTGTAAGTTGTGAGCTAAGATAAGTTCATTTCTCCCTTGAGTTTCTTTTTGTGAGTCTTTTACCACAGAAACAGAAATGAAACCAGGACAGGGTCCACTATTCAAACAATATTTTACGAGTAGCTACTGTTTTTCAGTCACTCTGATGGTCATAGGGGTCAACAGAAGTAAAATCAAACATTTCTACTCTTATGGAGAAAATTGTCTTGTAGGGAAAATTAATATCATAATCACCTTGGTGAATATAAGTGTGCTAATAAACACAATTTATGACAAATAGTAGAATTTTATTTTATTTTTTATGTTTTTATTAGTGCTTGTGCAGTTCATACATTTTCAATCAGTCAGGCTGATTTTCCCTTTCCCTCCCCCCCCACCCCCACCCCATCCCAGATCATGCATTTTGCCATAACTGTCCTGCATCTTTCTCTCAGTTTTTTTTTTTTCATTTTTAGCTATAAGTGATAATCCATGAGTACAAGCATCCTTCATGCAAAACCTATCTGCAGCTGTTGTGCCCAAACACCTACAGCCCCACATCCAGTGGGGGGTGACAGGTTGTTTGTTCAATCAAGTTGATCAAATGAGTGTCCAGACTACATTGCTGTAGTTTCACCATTATAGAATTTTAAAACTAACAAAAACTGGGTTGGAGAGATGGCTCAGCAGTTAAGAGCACCAACTGCTCTTGCAGAGGACCCAGGTTCGATCCCCAGCACCCACATTGCGGCTGAGAACCGTCAGCAACTCCAATTCCAGGAGAACTCCAGTTCCAGGGGAATCCTGCACCCTCTTCTGACCGAGGCTTTGCACTACACAGGTCACAGACCTATATGCAGACAGTACATTCATACACATAAAAAATAAATAAATAAGTAAATAAATAAATAAATAAAATTTATAAAAAACTAGGGGGCTGGAGAGATGGCCTAGCAGTTAAGAGCACCGACTGCTCTTGCAGAGGACCCAGGTTCAATTCCCAACACCCACATTGCAGCTAAGAACATCTTTAAGCCAGGTGTGGTGGTGCACACCTTTGATCCTAGCAGAGGCAGAGGCAGGCGGATCTCTGTGAGTTTAAGGCCAACTACACAGCGAGTTCCAGGCCAGCTGGGGATATAGGGAGACTCTGTCTAAAAAAAAAAAAAAATTTTTTTAACTTTACTAAATTATAAATCTAAAGCAATTATTTAAATATTGAAGTTTTTTTTGTTTTGTTTTGTTTTTTTGAGACAGGGTCTCCCTGTAGGCCCAGCTGACCTGAACTGGCTATGTAGACCAAGATGGCCTTAACTCATAGAGATCCGCCTGTCTCTGACTCCCAAGTCCTGAGATTAGCCAGGAATGGTGGTATACACCTTTAATCCCAGCACTAGGTAAGACTAAGGCCAGCCTGGTCTATGTAGAGTTTCAGGCAAGCTGTGGCTACAGGGAGACCTTGTCTCAAAAAAGACCAAAAATAATTTAGTATTATAAAAATAAAATTAAATAACTAATAAACATGAATAAATTATTTGCCTGGCATGTATAAGCCCAGGGTTCTATCCTCAGCACCACGGTATTAGTAAATTAAGTAGGCATGGTGGCACACCTGGGGCATGTGGCAAGATATAGCTATAGTGGGAAAACACCTTGTGCTGTTATGGTAATGGAGCTAGACAGAGAAGGGACAGCTGGACCCTTCCTCACTGTCCCCTGTGGTCACCCCAGACAGTAGCCTTTGTTTAACAGGGATGCCACATTCCTGTGTAAACCAAGATATCACATTCTTATATAGCCCTTTATCTGTAAGCCAGGATGTCACACTTGTTATCTGTCAACCAGGTGCCACATTCCAATGCCCTTGTGATTGCCTATTACCTATTTTACCACATATGTGTTACATATTATGGGCTTGCATTTGTCACAGGGCATAAAGGGTCTGGGAGACTCAGTCAAGCTGCTGACTCTACCTGGATGATCTATGGGTTCAGCCCACACTAGTGGGTTAGCCCCCACCTGGAAATAAACTCCCTCACCTCACCTAAATTTGGCTTTGATCTCATGATTTTCCCCAACATTTCCGAAGGCTGCCATTCCAGGATCCTGCAGCCCCCTCAGCCCCTGGAAGAATTTCCTTTCCGAGGTCTCCTTCCAGAAGACCAGAGAGAGCTGCAAAGCAGCTCACCAGGTGAAGTGAAACAGAGACCCAGAATAGGTAGGGTAAGGGACCTCCCACATCAGACAGGCAGGAAATGGCCACAACTGAACCTCAATGTGATCCTGAGGAGTTGGCATGGTTATAGGTGGAAAAGGTAAGAAAAGGGCCCTCCCAGGTTAGGCAGACAGGTAGAAACCAACGCCAGCCAATCCCCCCAGGGGGAAAATCATAACATCCCTGTTAAACAAAAAAAAGTCTTTTTTTTTTACTTCTTAATTTTTTTATTTTTATTTTTATTTCTGTATGTGTATGAATGTACTGTCTGCATGCAAGTTTGTGCATCTCCTTATGTGTATGAGTGTAATGCCTGCATGAGCACCTGTGTCATACAATGCTGTGGAGGTCAGAAGAGGGTGTCAGATTCCCCTGGAACTGGAGTTAAAGACAGATCTTAGCTGCCATGTGGGTGCTGGTAATCGAACCCGGGTCCTCTACAAGAGTAGTTAGTGAGTGCTCTTAATGGCTGAGCCATCTCTCCAGCCCTCATACAAAGTCTTGATGAGATCCCAAGATGGCACTGGCCTCCAGTCAGGAAGAAAAGGGGACCAGAGATAAAACTTCAAGGTGATTCTGAAGCCCTGGTCCCATTTAAGTAAAACAGGATTCAGGAAAGAGGACCACTATTAAACTCCAATGTGATCCTGAGGTGTGGCCCCATTTTAGGTAGAACAGGAATTTAGAGGAAATATCTTAAACTCTGAATGATTGTGTATGAATGTGAGAATGAGAGTTAATGGTTCTACAGCTCTGCAAAGCCATGGACATCTTCAAACCAGGCTATGCAGGAGATTATTGAACTAAGATAAAACTCTCTAAATTGAGAACTTTCTGTGGCTTGATATTATGTCATACTGGAGAAGAATACTTTTGAATCCTAAAACCCAGCCTCATAATTATCAGAAGAGGAGGGAGAACTGCCCCTTAGCTATGAGATTATGGAGAAAAGGATCTGCCCATTATCCAGATTTAAAAGATGTAATTATGTCATGTGTGTTTATGGTAATTGTTTTTCCATGTGTCTAAAATTCATGTAACTATGTCTGTCATGTGTCTAAATTTTCTTGTGTGTGGATGTCATATAATTCAGTCATGTATAATTGTCTCATGTTGTTCCCAACAAACCAAAGTGGCTACTACAGGTTTCTTTTCATTCTCTTATTGTGCACAGAATTATTAGTTTGTTTTGGCATGCCAATTAAAATGCACAAGTAGCCGGGCGTGGTGGCACACGCCTTTAATCCCAGCACTAGGGAGGAAGAGGTAGGTGGATCTCTGTGAGTTCAAGGCCAGCCTGGACTACAGAGCAAACTCCAGGATAGCTGGTACTAAAAGGGATACCCTGTCTCAAAAATACCAAAAAAAAAAAAGAAAAAAAGAAAATGCACATGTGCAGACTTTAAATATGAATATCTTGATAATGAATTCAAAGGCCTTATAAACTTTGGTACCCTAGACATCTTTAAATTTATTACCACTGAGTCTATTAAATGTTTCACAAGTTTTGAGTGCTAATAGTTCATAGAAAACAGTATCTGAGTTGGTTGTTTAAGGATCTTATTGTTGGGGCTGGAGAGATGGCCTAGCGGTTAAGAGCGCCGACTGCTCTTACAGAGGACCCGGGTTCGATCCCCAGCACCCACATGGCGGATGAGAACCGTCTGAAACTCCAATTCCAGGAGAACTCCAGTTCCAGGGGAATCCAAGACCCTCTTCTGACCTCCGCGGCATTGCACGACACGGGTGCACAAACTTGCATGCAGACAGTACATTCACACATACAGAAATAAATAAAATTAATAAAAAAAATAACTATAAAATTAAACTATAAAAATTAAAAAAAAAGAATTTCTATTCCCACTAAATTTTATCATCAAGCATATAATACGGACCTGAAAGAAAAAACCACACCATCATCTCATTGATGCAGAAAAAGCCTTATGACAAATCCAGTATCCTTTCATGCTTAAAGCCTAGAGGGAATTGGATTGGAGGGACTATTCCCCTTAATGTAATCCTATACAGGAAACCCACAGGCCACTTCATCCTAAATGGGGAAATGGACAGAAGCATTCCCCTTACGGGGTAGGAACCGGCAAGGCTGCCCCGTCACCACTCTTTTCAAACATAGTGCTTGAATCCCCTGCTAGAGCAATAAGGCAAATGACAAAGACATTAAAAAAGAGTTCTAATAGGAAAAGAGGAAGTCACCTATCCCTTTTTGCTGATAATATGAATTTTTTTACTTAAGGGATGCTGGAAACTCCACCAGAAACTCCTAGGAAAGATTAAGAGTTTCAGTAAAATGGCTGGTTATGAAATTAATCTAGAAAAATCTAGAAAAATCAGTACCTTTCTCTACACCAACAAATAGGCAAACTGAAGAAGGAATATAAGGAGAACTCTCCACTCACAAAGCCTCAAAAACAATAAAATACCAGGAAACAAACCTAAACCCAACGACACCAAGGATCTCTAAAACAAAAATTTTAAACCTCTGAAGAAGGGGAAATTGAAGAAGACCTCAGAAGATGAAAACCCTCCCATGCTCATTGGATTGGGAAAATTAACAAAAAAAAAAAAAAAAAAATTGTCCATTCTACCCTAATCGATATACAGATCTTAATGCAATCCCAATCCAAAATCCCCAAGACGCTTCTTCACAGGTTTGGAAAGAAAAAAAAAAAAAAAATCCTCAATTTCCCATTTGAAAAACAAAAGACCCCGACTAGCCAAAGCAACACTCTGGGCCAAAAAAGGCCAATACAGGGGGGATCGCTCTACCAGGCATCAAAACATATACTACAGGGCTATAGTCATAAACAGCTTGTTACTGGCACAAAAACGACCAGTTGACCAATAGAATAAAAATGACGATCCAAACCTGAGCACATACAATTCCAGCAATTAATATTTGATAAGAGGCCAAGAAGACACAACGGAAGAAAGACCGGCTCTTCACATAAGTGGTGTTTCAAAAACTGGATCACCACAGTAGGAAGAATGAATTAAACCCCTACCTCTCACCCTTGTACAAAAACAAACTCCAAATGGATCAAAGAACTCAATGTGAAATCATAAACTCTGGACGGTGTTGATGGTGGGATTAGAGAGAAGAAGAGAAAAACTTGAGCAGACTAAAAAGAAATAGGGTAGCGGAAAAGACTTCTTAAATCAGACAGCAGATGCAAAAGAAATAAGCTGACAATTGACAAAGGGACCTCATTAAATCTTCAAAAGCTTCTGTAAATCAAAGGAAAAAATAAAGGAAGGGAAGAGAAAAAACCAACAGAGTGGGAGGAAGCCTTCACTTCAGAAACATCTGACAAGCATTAATTTACAGAGTATACAAGCTACTAAAAAAAAAAAAGAAGAAAGAAAACAAATGAAGACCCAGAAGATGGAGCAAAAGATCTGAACGAGACTTCACAGCGGAGGAATTAGAGATGGCCAAAAAAACATCTTAAAAAGTGCACAACACGGGTGCACAAAAAAAAAAAAAAAAAAAAAAAAAAAAAAAAAAAAAAAAAAAAGATACCATCTTACTCCAGTAAGATGGCTTAGGATTCAAGAAAACAAATGATGCCAAGTGCTGGAAGAGGGTTGTGGGGCAAGGGTAACACTCATCCATTGCTGGTGGGAATGAAACTTGTTGTGCAGCACTATGGGAAAACAGTGTGGAGCACCCTTAGAATGAAGACTCAAAATGAGCCTGCCCATTTTGGTACCCCAGTCATACCACTCCTGGGCGTATACCCACAAGACTCCTCTTACTGCAGATATACATGCACCGCTATATTATTGCTGCTCTGTTCCCAATAGCAAAAAAAACTGGAACCCAACCCAAATGCCCCCTCAACGATGAGTGGATAGAGAAAATGTGGTACTTGTACACAATGGAATTCTTATGCTGCCGGTAAAGAAAGACAACATCTGAACTTTGCAGGGGGTAAATGGATGGGGCTAGAAGACATTATGCTAAGAGAAGTAGTAAACACAGTCCCAGAAAAACTAAACAAACGAAAATGTTATCTCTCATATGTGGCTGCAGTACCAATAACCCATTATAAATATTTCTTGTGGAGAGGGCTCCCATTTTCACAAGAAACAACAACAGAAAGATTGCATCAGAAAAACTGACTGAAATGGTGACTCGGGCAAGGGTGGAGGGGTGGGTAGAGGGTACACGGTTGTATATTCGATTGGTGCATATTTAATTGACTCGTGAGTCAACAAGTATCCAGTTTTGCCCAGACTCTGTCTACCATTTACATGGTGTTTTAGCACTCAGTAAAAGTAAAAAAAAAAAAAAAAAAAAAAAAAAAAAAAAAAAAAAAAAAATTTAAAGGCTGATAAAAACGGGAATGCACCTTAGTTAATTGGTAATATAAATTGCTCTTGTCCCTTAGGCTTTAATTTAAAACAATCTGTATAACAATTACTTGGGATTGGCATAAAACAAATGTTCTCCATAAATTTTGTGTCATATGTATCCCCTTGTAGCAATCTTCTTTCCCATAGGATGGTTTTAATTTAAACTTAAGTGTATCCAGTAATCATATACAGTAACCCAAACAGCATGGTGTGAAATTTGATGAATTCTGTGCCTTGATTTTCCCACCCTATGGTTATGTATAATACACTGCTTTTTTTGAGCCTCATGGGTCAAAAACAAAACCTAAAAATAACAAATAGTTGTTAAAGAACAAAAATTAAAAATAAAAAAAAAAAAAAAACCTTGCAATCCAAATCTAAAAAACTATGGGAAAGGATTTGTCTGTTCCAACAGGCCAGAGTATTCACCAACTTAATGGCTGAGAAATTAAAACTGCAGCTTTGCCCGTGAGTAGGGGATGTACCAGAACGTGCCAGCAGAAGGACTGACTCCTCTGGCATTAGGGAAAGGAAAGGAAAAGCCTCAGATTGCTGCAGACTCCAGGCCCCTCTCTGGATCCTAATAGTAACAAAAATATTTCTATTGAGTCTAACGAAGCTTTATCTTTAGGGTGCTGCCAAAGGTCTTTTAATATGAGCGGGACTTTTTAAACACCCCCCATAGAATAAGGAGAAATATGATGATATTGAGGTCGTTCTCCAGCTGAGTGGAGCCAGTGTTATAGAGGTAGTCTTCTGTAAAATTGGTAAAACTGCCTCTTTAATTGACTCACGGCCATAGAAACTGTGAAAAGGATTATTTCTCTATTTCAGAACCAAATATAATGTAAAGTCTCCTTAAAGTATGCACTTAAGCAAAAAATATATTAATACAGCGAGCTCTGACATCAACAATGATTATTCTACAAGGAGATGTTGGCCAGGGGATCCAAGCCCCCACAAAAGTTAAAGGCCCCTTGCCTCCCATGGGGATATCTGCAGGAAGCGAGGCGATAAGGCCATCTATTGAAGACCTGATGTAAAATGGGAAAGATGTATGGAGGACCGCCACTTGCCACAAGTATTTACAGAGGGTCTCTGGAATGCCAGAGAGTATTACCAAAGGGCCCTAAACCAATAAAAGCAAATATAAGTTCTCCTTGAGTCAAGCAAGACTCCTCCGTCAGTACCAGCTACACCTCACCTGCCTGGAAAATACTGTGCAGCAGCGTGGCAGCCATATTGTCTGTATATCCCAAATCTAATTGGTTATTAGCTCTCTCCTTGGAGGAATACTCCATGGCTGATTTGCCACAAGCTTCATCCTCTAATGGTTATGAGAAGTTATAAGCCACAGCAAGACCCTGTCATTACTAACAGAAGGGCAACTGTTAATTCCCTGGGTTAAATACTTATCCAAAACATCTGTGTCTATACCAAAAGTAACCTACCATAACAATAGTACGTTTAAATACCTATATATCAATTGTGTGTGCTCATTAGTAGGACGAAAGGTTATGCCTGGACACGCTGTCAGCCCATGAAAGAAACCAGCCAGAATGACTAGAGACCAGGACAACATCTCCAGAGAAAGAAGACTGTTTGCTTCTTGCCCACCTGTTGCCCTTTTCTAAGCTAGGGAACCAATCGCGGAAGAGGGGGCGCGGCTTGTGTCGAATGTAAGGGGGCTGCGATTGGGGTGACTGGTGATTGAGAAAAACTACAACAATTATAGACTGGACACTCATTTCAACAACTTGATTTGAAATTACCAAGCCCCCCCCCCGTTGATGGTGGGATCATGAGCTCGTGGGTTTGGGCACAACGCTTGCAAATTGGTTTTAATGAAGGATGCTTGTACTCCCAAAATTATCACTTATTGTTAAAAAAAATGAAAAACAAAAACAACACAACACAAAAAAAAACAGAGAAAGATTGCAGTCCTTTATGGCAGAAGGCATGCTCTGGGATGGGTAGGGATGGAGTGGGGTGAAGGAAATGGAAATATGCTGAAACTGAATTGGAAAAATGATGTATTGAAAATTACACCAAGCATCATAAAAAAAAACAAGTATAAACTTTAATTCTTTTTTTTCTTAGAATATGACAATATACTCTTCCACCCATTACGGTAACTTACCGTGCGTATAAGTGGTAGGTCAATTCTGAGTCTCTTAGAGTATTTTCACATTTATAATAGCCAGTTGTCTTTCAGATACCTTGAAATATAATTATAAAGTTGCTCAGTTGCTGCCAATGGATTACGATGCTTGGTGGTAGCATCCACAAGATGAGGGAAGACCATTCGCCTTTTTTTTTTTTTTCTGGGATTTCATGTTACTTCACTTTAGCATTAATGGCTTCGAGTTCCACCCATTACCATGAAAAATTCACTGATGTCTATCTTTCTTACGATGCAATAGAACTCCAGTGGTGGAGAATGTACCACGTTTTTTATTTCAGTCATCAGTGAGGGGCATTGTGTGGTTCCATTCTTGCTTATTGTGAAGAGAGAGAGCTGCATAAATATAGCTGTGCATGTCTCTTTGCATGTATCTTGTGGATTTATACCCAGGAGGGTATGATACCACTCATTTTGCGTCTTTTAAGGGGTTTCCCCACACTGCTTTCCACAGTGCTTAATAGGAGTTTACATATCCCACGCAGTGGATGATGTGTTCCCTTTTCCCCACAAAAAAAAAAACACCTCTCCATTCATTTGGTGCTTTGTGTTCCTTTGATCTGGGCAGTTTCTTGAGGTGAGATTGATACCTTTACGTGTGGTTTTAATTTGCATTTCCTTAAGTTATCAAACACGTTTTAAGGACGTTTTCTCAGTCACCTTACCTTTCATTTGGTGAATTCTCTGTTAGCTCTTTACTCCATTCTCTTGAGTGAGTCATTTTTTTCTTACTCATTTTTTTTTAAACTTTAAATTCTTTTGCTGTTTTTTTAATTTTTTATTAATTTTTATTTATTTTATGTGTATCAATGACTGTCTGCATGAGGTTTGTGCACCGTGTCGTGCAATTCGCGGAGGTCAGAAGAGGGCGTCGGATTCCCTGGTGACTGGAGTTCTCCTGGAATTGGAGTTACAGATGGTTCTCAGCCGCCATGTGGGTGCTGGGGATCGAACCGGGTTCCTCTGCAAGAGCGGTCGGTGCTCTTAACCACTAGGCTTCTCTCCAGCCCCACTTTCATTGTTTTTAAGTAGTTTATATTTCCGTGCGGATATAGCATAATGGCTTCGAGTTCCACCCATTTACCTGCAAAATTCATGATGCTCCTCTCAGATGTATTGTGGTGAAAGGCTTCTCTCTCTGTTTTTTTTTTTTTTTTTTCACTTCTTTGATTGTTGTCTTCCGCTTACAGAAGCTTTTGAGTTGATGGGTCCCACTTGTCGTCAACTGAGTGCCTTTATTTTCCTGTGCAGCTGCTGTGAAAGAAAGTCTTTTCCTATGCCTATAAAATAGTTGCTGCCAATTCTTATCACCTTCAGATTTCGGGGTTTCAAGTTGAGATCTTTGATCCACTTACGATTTCTTTTTGCACAGGGGGGAGGTAGGGGGTTAATTTTGTTCTTTTACAATGGTGATCCCGTTTTTGCCAACACATTTGCTGAGAGTCTATCTTCCTTCCATTGAGCTTTTTTGGCCCATTTGTCAATATGAGGTGGCCTGAAGTTATCATGAGCTCAAGATTGGACCCTTTAAATTCTTGTTCCATGGTCAATGGGTCTGTTGTTTGCCACTACACGCCTTCTTTATGACTATGCGCCCTGTATATAGCTTGAAGTCTGGTTAAAGTAATTCCCCTGTCTTGCACTTTCACCTCAGGTTGCTTTAGCTATTCGGGTCTTTGTTTTTTCATATGACATTTAAGGATTTTTTTTCCACGTTGTGAAACAAGCTCTTGGGGAATTTGACTGGATTGCATTGAATTCCATACTTTATTCTTGGGTAGAATCTGAGACATTTTTTACATATAATATTTTTCAATCCAGAGAGCACTGGGAGTTCTTTCCATCTTTTGATGTCATTTTTAATCTTATTCTTCATGCGGTGTTAAAATTTTGTCGTAGAGGTCTTTTGTGTCTTGTTTAGGTATATTCTCAGGTATTTTTTGTTTTTTTTTTTTTTTTGTTGAGGTTATTGTGTTTGGGAAGGTTTCCTTATATTCCTTCTCCAGTGCTTATTGTTGGTGATAAATACAGGCTATAGCTGGGGTGGTGGCGCACGCCTTTGCGATCCTAGCCTCGGGAGGCAGAGGACAGGAGATCTTTTGTGAGTTCAGGCCAGCCTGGCTCTAGAGGATGGTCAGCACAGCTGGGGCTTCAGGAGACCCTGTCTCGAAAAGACCAAAAAAAAAAAAAAAAAAAAAAAAGAAAAAACAAAAGGCTAACTGATTTTTCTATGCTTATTTTTTCCACACCACTTTACTGAATGTTAATATTTTTTCTAGGATTTTCTGGTAGAAGTTTTTAGCATCCCTTAGTTGTAAATAACTACTATTCAATCTGCAACAAAAGGGATAGTTTTACTTCCTTATCCTGATCAGTACTCCTTAATTTTGTTTCTTGTCTTACTGCCCTAGCAGCATTTCACAGCACTACTACTTGAAGAGGAGTGGTGATATAGTGGACATCCTGCCAGTTCCTGATCTTTAAGGGAATGCTTCCAAACTTTTCCATTTTAGGTTGAATGTGGATGTGGGTTTCGTTGTTATATGACTTTGATTAAATTGCGGAATAATCCCTCACAGTCATTCCCTAGACTTTTAGCTGAAGGGATGCTGGATTTTTGAAAAGTCTTTTTCTAGCATCAATTGCAGTCCTTAATCATTTTGGTTTTTGTCTTTCAGTCAGTATTGTGTTTATGAATTTATGATTCCGTGTGTTGACACATCCCCGCATCTCTGGTATAAATCAGAACTGGTCATGATGGATGACCTTATTGATTTGGGTCTGTATGATGATTTGTAAGTATTTTTGTTGAGCAGTTTTTGCCTCTGTGTTCATTATGTATGGGTCTATACTTTCTTTCTTATTTTGTCTTTGCCTGGTTTTGGTTTCTAGGTGATGCTGGCTCATAGAAGAATTTGGAAACAAAAAAATTCCTCTTTCTGCTAGCCTTATGAAACGTTTGAGTAGTAAATGGTTGTAAGCCTCTTTAAATGTTTTTTAAAGGCTGTGAAACCATCTGCCTGGGGATTTTCTTAGTTGGGAAGCTTTTAAAAACTATGCACTTGTGTTAAGCTGTCCAATCTCTTCCTTGGTTAACCTTGGTGAATCCCAGGGTCTAGATATATCCTTTCTCTTAGGTTTTGAAATTCAGCAGAGTATAGGTTTTGTAAGGATTCCATATGATTTTCTGGTCTTTCCTTCATGTGTTGTGATGTTTCCCATTCATCTATGAATGCTCCTTGATTTGGAGTTGCTCTTCTTTCTTTTGGTTAACTGGGCTAGAGGTCTGTCTATCTTTGTTTATCTTTCAAAGACCAGCTTTTGGATTCATTTGATTTTTTTTTATTGTTTTTTTTTTTCTATTTTGTTGATTCTGCTCTGATTTTTATTATTTTTACTTCTGTAGGGTTTAGGGTTCATTTTTGTTTCTCTCAAGTGTTTTTTAGGTGCAGTGTTACATCGTTTATTTGTTCTCTTTTGTTTTTTTTTTTTGTGTTTGTTTTTAATGTGGGCATTGGCCTATAAATTTTCCTCTTCGGACTTATTTTCATGCCCACATGATTTTGTTGTGTGTTTTTCATTCTTTTACGTTTAAAAACAAACCCTTTTTTTTTTTTCTTTTTTTTGTATTTCAGACAGGGTTCCCCTTAAGTCCCCAGCTGGGCTGAAGCTCACTATTTAGACCAGGCTGGCTTGAACTCACAGAGTCCACCGTTCTGCCTCTAAGTGCTAGGATTAAGCACCCCCACACCTGCTTAAAGAGGTTCTCTAGCTGCCAATGTGGGTGCTGGGAATTGCACTGGGGTCCTATGCCCAAGCAGTTGTGCAACTTAAACCTCTGAACCATCTCTCCAGCCCTCCATGTGTTCTTATAGATAACAGGGCTTATTCTGGTGTCTAATATTGAGCTTTATTGCACTCAGTCTGATAGNCAAATCTTAAAAAAAGGATCTTATTGTTAAGATGACTTTTGGTTTGAGTTTGTTACAAGATGGTTGTTTTGAGGTATCTCTTGTTTGCTTGCTTTGGAAGTATTTTGTCTGTTCATCTGTTTTTGTTGCTTTAAGACATCTGAAGGCTGAAAACGTTTGAGGAAACATGAACTCTTGGATGTGTAGGTTTGATTTGATACATTGACTTACCCTCAGAGCTGGGGACAAATTGTGGGATTGGTCTTTGTTATCTCATCTTTCTGCCTTTTTCCTAAGTCCTGTTTCCTGCAGCCGGACTCTACACGTGCACAGATATGGGAGTTGGGCTATCTCTTCCTAGGAAACTCTGCTAGCTTACATATGTCTTGTCATTTTCTCTCCTATAGTAACTATTTTGCCTTTAACTGACTTTTTTTTTTAAAGAGTTTTTTTTTTTTTTTTTTAGTAGTTTTATTTATTTCTGTATGTGTAAATGTACTTCTGCATGCAAATCTGTGCACCGTGTTCGTGCAATGTCGCGGAGGTCGAAGTGGGCGTCGGATTCCCTAGAGCTGGAGTTCTCCTGGAGTTGGAGTTTCAGATGGTTTCTCAGCCGCCATGTGGTGATGGGATCAACCGGGTCCTCTGCAAGAGCGGTCGCGCTCTTAACCGCTAGGCCATCTCTCCAGCCCCCTTTACTGACTTTTGAGTCAATCATGGTAGCACATGTTTTTAGTCCAGCACTTGGGAGGCAGAGGTAGCCTGACCTATGTGAGTTCAAGGGCCAGCTTGGTCTGAATGGCAAGTTCCAGGACAGTTGCTACAAGGAGACCCTCTCAAAAGGCCAATAAGTTAAAGAAACTGCCTTTTGCTAACTATTAGTAAAATTCATCGGCAATTAAAGGCAGAATCTTGATCTGGCTTGGGTGGAGGGCTTTGAGCTTGGAATCCCAGAGCTCCTGGAGAGCCCACCTGGCAGCTATGCTTCTATTTCTCTGACTAGAGACCCATTTAGGGTCTGAACTTGGGTCAGTCTTGCTTCTCCTGGGGTGCATTATAGTAGCTGATTCCCGGGATGGCTTGGGTCAGTCCAGTCTATTGCCCCCAGGGGATGGGGGGACAGTCTGGGATGGCTGTTAGGCTTGGAGTTTCTGTAGTGTTGTCTTTTTCAGCGCTGGGCAATGATGTTATTCACCCTTCCTTCCTCATCATTGGAAGAAAAGGTATATCCCTGGACCTGAACTGCTGCTTGGCTGAACTGGCAGGCTATCCCTTATGACCCTGGGTGTTTTGTACTTGTGTTTTTTTTTTTTTAATACTTTTAAATTTTATTTATCTATTTTTATGTGTTTGAATGTACTGTTTGCATGTAGGTTGGTGCACCCGTGTCATGCAATGGCCGCCGAGATCAGAAGAGGGTGTCGGATTCCCCTGGAATATAGAGTCAAAGAGTTTCTTTAGCCGCCATGTGGGTTCTGGGGATCAAGCGGGGTCCTCTGCGAGAGCAGTTGGCGCTTTAAACCTAGGCCATCTCTCCAGCCCTGTACTTGTTTTTAATCTCTCATAATTTCTTAGGTTCCTGTGTGTTACTACGGGAGAGAGTTGACTGACTGTAGACAACTGTAGGTAAATCAAACTCAGGAAAACTATGTTTTATTCGTTCACTTCATGCTGTTTGGTATTGTCAATCTTTAAATGGTCTTATAATGAACTGATCTTATACTACCTTTTTTTATTTTTTGTTTATTTTCTTCTTTTCACAAAAAAACCCAAAACAACAAAAATGACAATGACAAAAAAAAAAAGAAAAAAGGGGGGATTTCCATTTCTTTTCTGGTGAATAAAGAATCAATCTACAGGGCTTGGTATGTATTCTTCCCTTTTTTTTTTTTCTTTTCAACCCCCCCCCTCTTTTTTTTCTTACTCTTTTGGGGCTGCCAGAAGGATAGTGTGTACTGGCTGTTCCAGGAAGCCTTGAGTTCTCAGCTGAAAAAGACTCCTGTTTTTGAGGCTGAGGTGTCCTCATTCTAAACAGCTAGTCAATTTCTAGCTTCCGTTTTAGTTACTGTGCCCTCTGAAAAGGGTTACTCCAATTGCCAGAAGGGATTCTAGACACCGACCACTATACTGCCTTATTAAGACTAAATACTGGGGCCGGAGAGATGGCCTAATGGTTAAGAGCACGACTGACTGCTCTTGCAGAGGACCTGAGTTTTGATTCCCAACACCCACATGGCAGCTGAGAAGCATCTTTACTCCAGTTCCAAGGAATCCGACGCCCTCTTCTGACCTCCACCGGCATTGCACGGCCATGGGGTGCACAGACCTGCATGCAGACAATACATTCAACACATAAAGAAATAATTTTTTTTTAAAAAGTACTAAGTGCTTCAGACAGAGGCAAGCAGATCTCTGTAGTTCAAGGCCAGTCTGGTCTACATAGCAAGTTCAGGCTAACTGGACTATAAGTAGCCCGTCTCAAATAGACAAAAACAAATAGTTCTTGTCCATCCCATTCTTTACCCTGTCCCATTAAAGGAATGTTGTAATTAAAACTTTTGATTATTAGCTTGTTTTGATCACCCTATAAACTTTTAGTTATGGTTGGCTTTGAGTGTAAATGGATGTATATTATAGTTTCCATTGCTTGTTGAGTTTGAAACCTAGTTAGGGAAATTACTATATTAAATGTAATGACATCTGTAAAAACACTTTATTCAAAGAAAACCCTATGTCTTGCAGCAATGATATGGCTTTCTTCAGTATAAATACTAAGATAAGAATCTTATGTGTTGATGTGTGTGTACATAGGTGAATGTATGTGTAGTGAAGTATTTGGCTTTTAAGAATTCTGTTATAATGATTATAAAATATTATATCAGACCAGCGATAGACATTTAGTATAACTTTATAAAGTGTCATTATAACCAGTGGCCAGCAGGATGCACAGGAGGCCAGCACACAGACAGTGAGCCAGACCTAGCACCAGTGGCCTAGGTCTCAGTGCCCAGGTGAATACACCACACCCCTTCTGTGTGATCATTAGGTTACCCACCACCAGCAGGATGCATGGAGGGCCAGTGCAGAGGCCAAGTGAGCAACCCCCTCACCCTCCCCCAACATCCTCCCCCGACCATCCCCACTGAGCAGTGCTGGGAGTACCCAGTGGGAATAGAGGTAGAGTCCAATGCACACAAGGAAGTAGAAGAGACAGGAACCTACCACAACTCCAGTCCCAGCACACTAGGTTTCATAGCCAACCTAGAGGAACTGGCCGGAGGGAATCGGAGTGACAAAAGAATAAACAGACAGACATCTGAAGTGAACCAATACATACACAAATGGACCTCACAGACAGCTACCAATATTCCCCCCAAACACCAGAGATTATACTTTCTACTCAGAACCCCACAGAAACTTCATAAAATCAAACAACATACTGGACACAGAATAAACCTCAACAACTATAAAAAGAATTGAAATAATTCATGCATTCTATCAGACCATGATGCAATAAAGCTCAATATCAACTATCCGGATAAGCCCTACTACCTACAAGAACACTATGGAAATAAACAACAGACTCTGAATAATGATGAGGTCAAGGAAAAGAATAAAGAAATAAACACATTCCTGGAACTAAACACAAAATGACAATACAACACAACAAAATCTACGATACTTAAAAGTAGTCCTAAGGGAAGATTTATTGCCCTGGTGTCTACAATTAAAAAATAATAATAAAGAGAAAAATAAATGATCTAAACTGCAGCTAAAAACACTTGAAGAGACAATAACAATGAACCCAAGACAGGAAGAAATAACAAAAATCAGAGCAGAAAGCAATGAAATAGAAACAAATCAAACAAATACAAAGAAAGAATGAACCCAAAAGTTGGTTCTTTGAAAGGGTAAACAAGATAGACAGACCTCTAGCCCAGTTAACCAAAAAAAAGAAAGCAACTCCAAATCAATAGAATCATGATGAAAGGGAAACTCACAAGAGAAAAACAAAAAGATCAGACAATCATATGGGAATACTTAAAAAACACTATACTCTACTTATTTTCGAAAACCTAAGAGGAATGAGTAGTTGCACTCAGCGACGCTGAGGTGGGTGTCTGGCATGCAGTTTTGCTGCCCACCAGGGCATATGCCACCCCACTTTAAAACCATAGAGAAGAACTGGGTGTGTGGATAGAGGGACAAACATCGGCACACACACTCGGTGGCCAGGTGGGGTCTAGCGCAGGCCAAAGGAGAGTAACACACACAAACACACACACACACAAACCACACACACACACACACACACTCAACTACTGGGCATGTGGTGGAGAGAATAAGCTATGATGGTGCTGTGGTTGCTGTGGTTGGGACAATCGAGCAGTGTCAGTGATTCTAGGCTGCACAGCCGAAGCTGGGGAAGAAACCAGCAGGAAGCAAACTGAGTGACCAACCATCCTCCATATTAATATTTGAGATTAGTAACAGAAAGCCAAACAAACAAACAAAGAGAAAAAATGAACATGCCAAAGACACAACGGAAAAAAACAATATGGGAAAGCTCATAAAAAATCCCCACCGAATCTCACCAGTCCTGTAGAAGATCCAACAACGAGATCTCCTTGGAAGGAAACCAAACTCTCGAACTTAGAAGAACATATGACAGTCAAAAAATGAAAAAATAAAGAAAAAAAAAATAAAAAAAAAAAAAAAAAAAAAAAAAAGAAAAAAAAAAAAAAGAAAAGGAAAGAAGATACAACTCGGAAAGAACTAAAGGGAGAGTTGACAAACTGAAAAGTAGAGTAGGGAAGAGAAATACAATCTGAAAATGAACTAGAGAAGAGAATACAAACTCTGAAAGAAACTAGAGGAAAAGAACGAAAATGGAAACATGACAAGACTCAGGCATGAAAGGAAAAAAGAAACTGCAGCAAAGCAAGGAGCTACAAAAAGAGAATGAAAAGTTCCAAAAGAAAGTGGAAATACGACATGAAAATCACAGAGATAAATGAAAAAGGGAATTGAGGGGACTAGAGAGATGGCTCAGGGGTTGGGAGCACTGATTGCTCTAGCAGAGGACCTGGCTTCAATTCCCGCACCCACATGGTGGCTAGAGCTGTCTTTAGGCCAAGCATGGTGGTGCACACCTTTAATCTTAGCCTTGGGAAGCAAGGCAGGCAGAAATCTGTGAGTTCCAAGGCCAGCCTGGTCTACACGAGTGAGTCTCCAGTCAGCGGGGCCTATAGGAGACCCTGATAAAAAAAAAATTTAAAAAAAATTAAAAAAAAAAAAAAGAATATTTTTATTAAAAAAAAGAAAATTCAGCATTACAATCACCAGGAAAGGGCATGGGGAAAAAGCCTCAGAAGCAGAATGATGAAGCAGAAAAAAGAAATAACGGACCTACAGAGAATATTACACCACGCAAGAAAACCTCAAGTAAAGATTATGTGAAACAAGTTTTAAAAGCACAAGATGGAACAACCAGAAATGTGGGACACTATGAAGACCAAACTCTGCATCATATGCATAGAGGAAGGGAGAAGAATCCCAAGAGAATGGTATTGACCATGTCTTCAACAGAATAATAGAAGTAAAATTTCCCCCAAACTGAAAAAGACAACCCATAAATACAAGAAGCACATACCACCAATAGACAAATCCGAAATCCATTCCCCATGCCACATCTAGTTAAAACACTAGATATTCGAAACAAAGCAAATACTGAAAGCACAAGAGAAAACAACAAGTTACACATAAGGGGAAACCCATCAGAATCACAGCTGACTTCTCAGTGCAACTATGAAAGCCAAAAAAACATGGACCAAGTATTCCCAGTGCTAAATGACTTCAATGCCAACCAGATTGCTATACCCAGCAAGTGTCAAAATAGGTGAAGGAGAGAAGAAAATCTATCAAGACATAAACAAATGAAAGAAAGCATGTCAAAAAACCCAAACTTCCGAAACATACTTGAAGAAATTCAAAGAACAGAAAGGAAAGGAGCAACTATTCTCAAGCAAACTGAGTGAGAAATTAATGAAAGCATAACAAGTATTATAGAAAAAAATAAAATAAAATAAATCCTAGACCAAGAATGCAAATGAAAAGATAAGTTGAAAGGAAACAACACACATCTTTCAATAATACACTTAAATAAATGGTCTAAACTCACCAACAGAGAAGACATAGACTAGAGATGGGTTAGGAACGAATCCCCATATGCACCTCAAAAGAAATCCATCTCCCTCAAGGACAGCACCACACTAAAGTGAAAGGTGGAAAAAAATATTGCAAGCAAATGGTACCAAAATAGCAAGCAGGGGTTGCTATTCCTAATATCAGATAAAATAGACCTCAGAGTAAATAATCAGAAAAGAATCAGAGAATATACATTTACTCAGTGCCCCATGGACATTCTGAAATCAACCACCACATTACTAGGGACAAAACGAAATCTCATACAATCACAAGGGAATGAAATTATTTCAGGCATTTATCATGATAAATGCCTGAAATAATTTCAATTCCCTTTGATATGTATGAGATTTTCTTTTGTTCCCTAGTATGTGGATGGTTGATTATCGAAGAATGTCCATTGGGGCACTGAGTAAAATGTATATTCTCTGATTCTTTTCTGATTAATTTACTCTGAGGTCTATTTTATCTGATATTAGAATTGCAACCCCTGCTTGCTTTTTGGTACCATTTGCTTGCAATATTTTTTTCCACCTTTCACTTTAGTTGGTCTGGTCCTTGAGGTGAGATGGATTTCTTTGAGGTCGCTATAGGGATTCGTTTCCTAACCCATTCTCTAGTCTATGTCTTCTTTGGTGAGTTTAGACCATTTATTTAAGTTGTATTATTGACAGAGTGTGTTGTTTCCTTTCAACTTTCTTTTCATTTGCATTCTTGGTCTAGGATTTGTTATTTTGTATTTTTATTTTTTTTGGTCTAGGTATTTATTTACTTCTGTTATGCTTTCATTAATTTCTCACTCAGTTTGCTTGAGGAATAGTTGCTCCCTTCTCCTCTGTTCTTTGAATTTCTTCAAGTATGTTCTGAAGTGTTGGGTTTTTTGACATCTTTCTTTCATTTTGTTTATGTCTTGAAAGATTTTCTTCTCTCCTTCAACCTATTATTGACACTTGCTGGGTATAGCAATCTAGGTTGGCATCTGAAGTCATTTAGCTACTGGGAATACTTGGTCCATGTTGTTTTGGCTTTCATAGTTGCACTGAGAAGTCAGCTGTGATTCTGATGGGTTTCCCCTTATGTGTAAACTTGTTGTTTTCTCTTGTGGCTTTCAGTATTTGTCTTTGTTTCGAATATCTAGTGTTTTAACTAGATGTGGCATGGGGAATGGATTTCTGATTTGTCTACTTGGTGTTAGTATGTGCTCTTGTATTTGTATGGGTTTGTCTTTTTCAGTTTGGGGAAATTTTATCTTCTATTATTCTGTTGAAGACATGGTCAATACCATTCTCTTGGTATTCTTCTCTCTTCTCTATGCATATGATGCAGAGGTTTGGTCTTCATAGTGTCCCACATTTCTGGTTGTTCCATTCTTGTGCTTTTAAAACTTTTTTCACATAATCTTTACTTGAGGGTTTCATTGCTGTGGTGTAATATTCTTGTAAGGTCGTTATTTCTTTTTTTCTGCTTCATCATTCTGCTTCCTGAGGCTTTTCCCCATCCTTTCCTGGTGATTGTTAATGCTGAATTTTCTCTTTTTTTTAAAATAAAAATATGGTTTTTTTTTTTTTTTATTTTTTTTAAATTTTTTTTTTGAGTCAGGATCTCCTATGGCCCCGCTGACTGGAACTCACTCTGTAGACCAGGCTGGCCTTGGAACTCACAGATTTCTGCCTGCCTCTGCTTCCCAATGGCTAAGATTAAAGGGTGTGCACCACCATGCTTGGCCTAAAGACAGCTCTAGCCACCATGTGGGTGCTGGGAATTGAACCAGGTCCTCTGCTAGAGCAATCAGTGCTCCCAACCCCTGAGCCATCTCTCTAGTCCCCTCAATTCCCTTTTTCATTTATCTCTGTGATTTTCATGTCGTATTTCCACTTGTCTTTTGGAACTTTTCATTCTCTTTTTGTAGCTCCTTGCTTTGCTGCAGTTTCTTTTTTCCTTTCATGCCTGAGTCTTGTCATGTTTCCATTTTCGTTCTTTTCCTCTAGTTTCTTTCAGAGTTTGTATTCTCTTCTCTAGTTCATTTTCAGATTGTATTTCTCTTCCCTACTCTACTTTTCAGTTTGTCAACTCTCCCTTTAGTTCTTTCCGAGTTGTATCTTCTTTCCTTTTCTTTTTTTTTTTTTTCTTTTTTTTTTTTTTTTTTTTTTTTTTTTTTTTTTTTCTTTTTTTTTATTTTTTACTGTCCATATGTTCTTTATAGGTTCGAAGAGTTTGTTTCCTTCCAAGGAGATCTCGTTGTTGGGATCTTCTACAGGACTGGTTGAGTTCGTGGGATTTTATTATGAGCTTTCCCATATTGTTTTTTTCCGTTGTGTCTTTGGCATGTGCATTTTTTTTCTCTTTGTTTGTTTGTTTGGCTTCTGTTACTAACTCAAATGTTAATATGGGATTGGTTGGTCACTCAGTTTTGCTTCCTGCTGGTTTCTTCCCCAGCTTCGGCTGTGCAGCCTAGAATCACTGACACTGCTCGTTGTCCCACCACAGCAACCACAGCACACATAGCTATTCTCTCCCACCACATGCCCAGTATCTGGAGTGTGTGTGTGTGTGTGTGTGTGTGTGTGTGTGTGGTTTGTTGTGTTACTACTCCTTTGGCCTGCGCTAGACCCCACCTGGCCACCGAGTGTGTGTGCCGATGTTTGTCCCTCTATCCACACACCCAGTTCTTCTCTATGGTTTTAAGGTGGGTGGCATATGCCACTGGGTGGGCAGCAAACTGCATGCCAGACACCCACCATCGCTAGTGCAACTACTCATTCCTCTTAGGTTTCGAAAATAAGTAGAGTATAGTTTTTTAAGTATTCCCATATGATTGTCTGATCTTTTTTTTTTCTCCTTGTGAGTTTCCCTTTCATCTGATTCTATTGATTTGGAGTTGCGCTTTCTTTTTTTTGGTTAACTGTGGCTAGAGGTCTGTCTATCTTGTTTACCCTTTCAAAGAACCAACTTTTGGGTTCATTCTTTCTTTGTATTGTTGATTTGTTTCTATTTCATTGCTTTCTGCTCTGATTTTTGTTATTTCTTCCTGTCTTGGGTTCATTTGTTATTGTCTCTCAATGTTTTTAGCTGCAGTTTGATCATTTATTTTTTTCTCTTATTATTATTTTTTAATTGTAGAGAACCAGGGCATAAATCTTCCTCGTAGGACTACTTTTAAAGTATCGTAGATTTTGTTGTGTTGTAGTGCCATTTTGTTTAGTTCCAGGAATGATGTTTATTTCTTTATTTTTTTCCTTGACCTCATCATTATTCAGAGTCTTTGTTTATTTCATGTGTTCTTGTAGGTAGTAGGGCTTATCCTGGTATGTTTGATATTGAGCTTTATTGCATCATGGTCTATAGAATGCATGAAATTATTTCAATTCTTTTTATATTTTGAGGTTTATTCTGTGTCCAGTATGTTTTGATTTTAGAAGTTTTCTGTGGGGTTCTGAGGTAGAAAGTATATCTCTGGTGTTTGGGGTGGAATATTTGGTAGCTGTCTGTGGGTCATTTGTGTATGGTATTGGTTTCACTTCAGATGTCTGTCTGTTTATTCTTTTGTCATCCGATTCCCATCACGGCCAGATTCTCTCTAGGTTGGCTATGAAAGCCTAGTGTGCTGGGACTGGAGTTGTGGTAGGTTCCTGTCTCTTCTACTTCCTTGTGGCTTTGGACTTACCTCTATTCCCACTGGGTACTCCCACACTGCTCAAGGGGGATGGTCGGGGGAGGATGTTGGGGGAGGGGAGGGGGTTGCTCACTTGGCCTCTGCACTGGGCCCTCCATGCATCCTGCTGGTGGCTGGGTACTCACCTCACATGATCACACAGAGGGATGTGGTGTTTCACCTGGGCACTGAGACCTAGGCCACTGGTGCTAGGTCTGGCTCACCTGTCTGTGTGCTGGCCTCCTGTGCATCCTGCTGGCCACTGGGTTATAATGACACTTTATAAAAGTTATACTAAATGTCTATCGCTGGTCTGATATAATATTTTATAATCATATAACAGAATTCTTAAAAGCCAAATACTTCATACACATACATTCACCTATGTACACACACATCAACACATAGATTCTTATCTTAGTATTTATACTGAAGATAAGCCATATACATTGCTGCAAGACATAGGTTTTCTTTGAATAAAGTGTTTTTACAGATGTCATTTACATTTTAATATAGTAATTTCCCTAACTAGGTTTCAAACTCAACAAGCAATGGAAACTATAATTATACATCCATTTACACTCAAAGCCAACCATAACAAAAGTTTATAGGTGATCAAAACAAGCTAATATCAAAAGTTTTAATTACAACATTCCTTTAATGGGACAGGGTAAAGAATGGGATGACAAGAATATTTAGTTTTGTCTATTGAGACAGGGCTACTTATATCCCAGTTAGCCTGAACTTGCTATGTAGACCAGACCTGGCCTTGAACAACAGAGATCTGCTTGCCTCTGTCTGAAGCACTTAGTCTTTTTAAAAAAAAATTTATTTCATTTTAATGTGTGAATGTATGTGTTGCATGCAGGTCTGTGACCCCATGGCCGTGCATGCCGTGGAGGTCAGAAGAGGCGTCGATTCCCTTGGAACTGGAGTTAAAGATGCTCTCTCAGCTGCCATGTGGGTTCTGGGAATCAAACTCAGGTCCTCTGCAAGAGCAGCGTCGTGCTCTTAACCATTAGGCCATCTCTCCGGCCCCAGTTTTGTCTTAATAAGGCAGTATAGTGGTCGGTGTCTAGAATCCCTTCTGGCAATTGGAGTAACCCTTTTCAGAGGGCACATGTAACTAAAACGGAAGCTAGAAATTGACTAGGCTGTTTAGAATGAGGACACCTCACCTCAAAAACAGGAGTCTTTTTCAGCTGAGAACTCAAGGCTTCCTGGATAGCCAGTACACACTATCCTTCTGGCAGCCCCAAAAGAGTAAGAAAAAAAAGAGGGGGGGGTGAAAAGAAAAAAAAAAAAGGGAAGAATACATACCAAGCCCTGTAGACTTGATTCTTATTTCACCAGAAAAGAAATGGAAATCCCCCCTTTTTTTTTTGTTTGTTTTGTCATTGTCATTTTGTTGTTTTGGGTTTTTTTGTGAAAAGAGAAAATAAAAAAAAATAAAAATAAGGTAGTATAAGATCAGTTCATTACTAAGACACATTAAAGATTGACAAATACAAAAGCATGAAGTGAAGAATAAAACATAGTTTTCCTGAGTTTGATTTACCTACAGTTGTCTACAGTCAGTCAACTCTCTCCCGTAGTAACACACAGGAACCTAAGAAATTATGAGAGATTAAAAACAAGTACAGGGCTGGAGAGATGGCCTAGGTTTAGAGCCCACTGCTCTCGCAGAGGACCCCGTTCGATCCCCAGAACCCACATGGCGGCTAAGAACTCTGTAACTCTATTCCTCCAGGGAATCCGACACCCCTTCTGATCCTCGGCGGCCATTGCATGACACGGGTGCACCAACCTACATGCAAACAGTACATTCAAACACATAAAAATAGAAAATAAAATTTAAAAGTAATAAAAAAAAAAAAACACAAGTACAAAACACCCAGGGTCATAAGGGATAGCCTGCCAGTTCAGCCAAGCAGCAGTTCAGGTCCAGGGATATACCTTTTCTTCCAATGATGAGGAAGGAAGGGTGAATAACATCATTGCCCAGCGCTGAAAAAGACAACACTACAGAAACTCCAAGCCTAACAGCCATCCCAGACTGTCCCCCCATCCCCTGGGGGCAATAGACTGGACTGACCCAAGCCATCCCGGGAATCAGCTACTATAATGCACCCCAGGAGAAGCAAGACTGACCCAAGTTCAGACCCTAAATGGGTCTCTAGTCAGAGAAATGGAAGCATAGCTGCCAGGTGGGCTCTCCCAGGAGCTCTGGGATTCCAAGCTCCAAAGCCCTCCACCCAAGCCAGATCAGAGATTCCTGTTTAATTGCCGATGAAATTTTACTAATAGTTAGCAAAAGGCAGTTTTTTAGCTTATGGCCTTTTGAGAGGGTCTCTCCTTGTAGCAACTGTCCTGGAACTTGCCATTCAGACAAGGCTGGCCCTTGAACTCACATAGGTCACTACCTCTGCCTCCCAAGTGCTGGACTAAAACATGTGCTACCATGATTGACTCAAAAGTCAGTAAAGGGGGCTGGAGAGAGGGCCTAGCGGTTAAGAGCGCCGACCGCTCTTCAGAGGACCCGGTTCGATCCCACACCCACATGGCGGCTGAGAAACCGTCTGAAACTCCAACTCCAGGAGAACTCCAGCTCTAGGGAATCCGACGCCCACTTCGTGACCTCCGCGACATTGCACGACACGGGTGCACAGATTTGCATGCAGACAGTACATTTGTACACATACATAAATAAAAATAAAATTAATAAAAAAAAAAGGCAAACTCTTAAAAAAAAAGTCAGTTAAAAGGCAAAATAGTTACTATAGGAGAGAAAATGACAAGACATATGTAAGCTAGCAGAGTTTCCTAGGAAGAGATAGCCCAACTCCCATATCTGTGCACGTGTAGAGTCCGGCTGCAGGAAACAGGACTTAGGAAAAAGGCAGAAAGATGAGATAACAAAAGACCAATCCCACAATTCTCCCCAGCCCGAAGGTAGTTAACTACAAATCAAACCTACACAGCCAGAGTTCATTTCCTCAAACGTTTTCAGCACTTCAACTAAACAACAAAAAAGATGAACATGAACAAAATACTCCAAAGTGCAAAAACAAGGATACCTCAAAACAACCATCTTGTAACAAACTCAAACCAAAGTCATCTTAAACAATAAGATCCTTTTTTTAAGATTTGGCAGACCAGACTATTCTCTATCTCACAAAGATTGGCCTAGCTTTGCCTCCCTCCTGTGTGCCACCATGCCCAGCCCTGCATTCATTTTCTTGCATGCAGTGTTCTGAATCCACTGTGCTCTTCCCACTTACATCTCAGTTAGGGTTGACCTTGTTTTCAACACTCAGCACTTGGGCCACTGACCACATAAAGACAGCACCTCTTTGAAGAAAATCTATGCCACTACTAGAGTGCCCTCTAGTGGCACGCTTCATGAACTGCACGCCTTTGGAACTTGGTGTTCCATCTCTAATCTGAATCCCTTTACTCGCCTAGAACTGATTCCAGCGTGTACTCACCCTCCTGGCTGTCCTCGCTAGTTTCAGTCTGACTACCATTTAACTGTCTTTTTTTTTTTTTAAAGAGTTTGCCTTTTTTTTTATTAATTTTATTTATTTCTGTATGTGTACAAATGTACTGTCTGCATGCAAATCTGTGCACCCGTGTCGTGCAATGTCGCGGAGGTCAGAAGTGGGCGTCGGATTCCCCTAGAGCTGGAGTTCTCCTGGAGTTGGAGTTTCAGACGGTTCTCAGCCGCCATGTGGGTGCTGGGGATCGAACCCGGGTCCTCTGCAAGAGCGGTCGGCGCTCTTAACCGCTAGGCCATCTCTCCAGCCCCCTTTAACTGACTTTTGAGTCAATCATGGTAGCACATGTTTTTAGTCCCAGCACTTGGGAGGCAGAGGTAGGCTGACCTATGTGAGTTCAAGGCCAGCCTGGTCTGAATGGCAAGTTCCAGGACAGTTGCTACAAGGAGACCCTGTCTCAAAGGACCATAAGTAAATAAACTGCCTTTTGCTAACTATTAGTAAAATTCTCATCGGCAGTTAAAGGCAGGAATCTCGATCTGGCTTGGGTGGAGGGCTTTGGAGCTTGGAATCCCAGAGCTCCTGGGAGAGCCCACCTGGCAGCTATGCTTCCATTTCTCTGACTAGAGACCCATTTAGGGTCTGAACTTGGGTCAGTCTTGCTTCTCCTGGGGTGCATTATAGTAGCTGATTCCCGGGATGGCTTGGGTCAGTCCAGTCTATTGCCCCCAGGGGATGGGGGGACAGTCTGGGATGGCTGTTAGGCTTGGAGTTTCTGTAGTGTTGTCTTTTTCAGCGCTGGGCAATGATGTTATTCACCCTTCCTTCCTCATCATTGGAAGAAAAGGTATATCCCTGGACCTGAACTGCTGCTTGGCTGAACTGGCAGGCTATCCCTTATGACCCTGGGTGTTTTGTACTTGTGTTTTTTTTTTTTTATACTTTTTTATTTTAATTTTATTTATCTATTTTTATGTGTTTGAATGTACTGTTTGCATGTAGGTTGGTGCACCCGTGTCATGCAATGCCGCCGAGATCAGAAGAGGGTGTCGGATTCCCCTGGAAATAGAGTCAAAGACGGTTCTTAGCCGCCATGTGGGTTCTGGGAATCGAATCGGGGTCCTCTGCGAGAGCAGTTGGCGCTCTTAACCACTAGGCCATCTCTCCAGCCCCTGTACTTGTGTTTTAATCTCTCATAATTTCTTAGGTTCCTGTGTGTTACTACGGGAGAGAGTTGACTGACTGTAGACAACTGTAGGTAAATCAAACTCAGGAAAACTATGTTTTATTCTTCACTTCATGCTTTTGGTATTGTCAATCTTTAAATGGTCTTTAGTAATGAACTGATCTTTATACTACCTTATTTTTTATTTTTTTTTTATTTTCTCTTTTCACAAAAAAACCCCACAAACAATACAAAATGACAATGACAAAACAAAGCAAAAAAGGGGGGATTTCCATTTCTTTTCTGGTGAAATAAAGAATCAAGCTACAGGGCTTGGTATGTAATTCTTCCCTTTTTTTTTTTCTCTTCACCCCCCCCCCTCTTTTTTTTTTCTTACTCTTTTGGGGCTGCCAGAAGGATAAGTGTGTACTGGCTCATCCAGAAAGCCTTGAGTTCTCAGCTGAGAAAGACTCCGGTTTTTTGAGGGATGAGGGTCCTCATCTCTAAACAGCCTAGTCAATTTCTAGCTCCTGTTTAGTTACATTGCCCTCTGAAAAGGGTCACCCCAATTGCCAGAAGGGATTCTAGACACCGACCACTATACTGCCTTATTAAGACTAAATACTGGGGCCGGAGAGATGGCCTAATGGTTAAGAGCGACGACTGCTCTTGCAGAGGACCTGAGTTTGATTCCCAACACCCACATGGCAGCTGAGAAGCATCTTTAACTCCAGTTCCAAGGGAATCCGACGCCCTCTTCTGACCTCCACGGCATTGCACGGCATGGGTGCACAGACCTGCATGCAGACAATACATTCATACACATAAAAGAAATAAATTTTTTTTTAAAAAGACTAAGTGCTTCAGACAGAGGCAAGCAGATCTCTGTGAGTTCAAGGCCAGTCTGGTCTACATAGCAAGTTCCAGGCTAACTGGGACTATAGGTAGCCCTGTCTCAAATAGACAAAAACTAAATATTTCTTGTCATCCCATTCTTTACCCTGTCCATTAAAGGAATTGTCTGTAATTAAAACTTTTGATCATTAGCTTGTTTTGATCACCCTATAACTTTTAGTTATGGTTGGCTTTGAGTGTAAATGGATGTATAATTATAGTTTCCATTGCTTGTTGAGTTTGAAACCTAGTTAGGGAAATTACTATATTAAAATGTAAATGACATCTGTAAAAACACTTTATTCAAATGAAAACCCTATGTCTTGCAGCAATGTATATGGCTTTCTTCAGTATAAATACTAAGATAAGAATCTTATGTGTTGATGTGTGTGTACATAGGTGAATGTATGTGTATGAAGTACTGTTGGCTTTTAAGAATTCTGTTATATGATTATAAAATATTATATCAGACCAGCGATAGACATTTAGTATAACTTTTATAAAGTGTCATTATAACCCAGTGGCCAGCAGGATGCACAGGAGGCCAGCACACAGACAGGTGAGCCAGACCTAGCACCAGTGGCCTAGGTCTCAGTGCCCAGGTGAAACACCACATTCCTACTGTGTGATGAGTGTGGGTGGAGTGACCCAGCCACCAGCAGGATGCATGGAGGGCCAGTGCAGAGGCCAAGTGAGCAACCCCCTCCCCTCCCCCAACCATCTCCCCCGACCATCCCCACTTGAGCAGTGCTGGGAGTACCCCAGTGGGAATAGAGGTAGAGTCCAAGGCACAAGGAAGTAGAAGAGACAGGAACCTACCACAACTCCAGTCCCAGCACACTAGGCTTCATAGCCAACCTAGAGGAACTGGCCGGAGGGAATCGGAGTGACAAAAGAATAAACAGACAGACATCTGAAGTGAACAATTCAATACAGCAAATAGACCTCACAGACAGCTACCAAATATTCCACCCAAACACCAGAGAATATACTTTCTACTCAGCACCCCACAGAAACTTCTATAAAATCAAACACATACTGGGACACAGAATAAACCTCAACAAATAAAAAAGAATTGAAATAATTTCATGCATTCTATCAGACCATGATGCAATAAAGCTCAATATCAACATCAGGATAAGCCCTACTACCTACAAGAACATATGTAGACTAAACAACAGACTCCTGAATAATGAAAGGGTCAAGGAAAAAAATAAAGAAATAAAAACATTCCTGGAACTAAACAAAAATGACAATACAACACAACAAAATCTACGATACTTTAAAAGTAGTCCTAAGAGGAACTTTATTGCCCTGGGTGCCTACATTAAAAAAATAATAATAAAGAGGAAAAATAAATGATCTAATACTGCAGCTAAAAACACTTGAGAGACAATAACAAATGAACCCAATAGACAGGAAGAAATAACAAAAATCAGAGCAGAAAGCAATGAAATAGAAACAAATCAAACAATACAAAGAAAGAATGAACCCAAAAGTTGGTTCTTTGAAAGGGTAAACAAGATAGACAGACCTCTAGCCCAGTTAACCAAAACAAAGAAAGAGCAACTCCAAATCAATAGAATTCATGATGAAAGGGGAAACATCACAAGAGAAAACAAAAAGATCCAGACAATCATATGGGAATACTTAAAAAACCTATACTCTACTTAATTTGAAAACCTAAGAGGAAGAGTCGTGCACTCAGCGATGAGGTGGGTGTCTGGCATGCAGTTTTGCTGCCCACCCAGGGCATCTGCCACCCACCTTTAAAACCATAGAGAAGAACTGGGTGTGTGGATAGAGGGACAAACATCGGCACACACACTCGGTGGCCAGGTGGGGTCTAGCGCAGGCCAAAGGAGTAACCACACACAAACACACACACACACACACACACACACACACACACACACACTCAAGCTACTGGCACTGTGGTGGAGAGAATAAGCTACTGGTGCTGTGGTTTGCTGTGGTTGGGACAATCGAGCAGTGTCAGTGATTCTAGGCTGCACAGCCGAAGCTGGGGAAGAAACCAGCAGGAAGCAAACTGAGTGACCAACCAATCCTCCATATTAACATTTGAGATTAGTAACAGAAGCCAAACAAACAAACAAAGAGAAAAAATGCACATGCCAAAGACACAACGGAAAAACAACAATATGGGAAAAGCTCATAATAAATCCCCACCGAATTCAACCAGTCCTGTAGAAGATCCCAACAACGAGATCTCCTTGGAAGGAAACCAAGACACCAATCTTAGAAGAACAACTATAGACATGTTCAAAGAAATCAAAGAATATAAAGAACAATCAGAGAACAAAAGGGAGAGAATGAAAAACTCATGAAGGAAACAGAAGGAAAGAATGATAAACTCTGGAAAGAACTAAAGGGAGAGATTGACAAACTCTGAAAAGAATTAGAGGAAGAGAAATACAAACTCTGAAAAGAACTAGAGGAAGAGAAATACAAACTCTGAAAAGAACTAGAGGGAGAGAATGATGAACTCCAGAAGGAAGTGGAAACACTGAAAAGATCTCAGGCTGAAAGGAAAAAAGAAACTGATCAGCAAAGCAAGGAGCTACAAGAAGAGAATGAAAAGCTCCAAAAGAAAGTGGAAATACTGAAGAAATCACAGGATGAAATGAAAAAGGAAATTGAGGGGACTAGAGAGATGGCTCAGGGGTTGGGAGCACTGATTGCTCTAGCAGAGGACCTGCATTCAATTCCCAGCACCCACATGGTGGCTAAGAGCTGTCTTTAGGCCAAGCATGGTGGTGCACACCTTTAATCTTAGCACTTGGGAAGCAGAGGCAGGCAGAAATCTGTGAGTTCAAGGCCAGCCTGGTCTACAGAGTGAGTTCCAGTCCAGCTGGGGCTATAGGGAGACCCTGACTCAAAAAAAAAATTAAAAAAAAGGAAATCCACCATATTTCTAGTTTTAATAAAAAAAAGAAAATTCAGCATTCAACCAATCACCAGGAAAGGATGGGGAAAAGCCTCAGAAGCAGAATGGATGAAGCAGAAAAAAAGAATAACGGACCTACAGGATAATACACCACAGCAAGAAACCTCAAGTAAAGATTATGAAAAATGTTTTAAAAGCACAAGAATGGAACAACCAGGAAATGTGGGACACTATGAAAAGACCAAACCTCTGCATCATATGCATAGAGGAAGGAGAAGAATCCCAAGAGAATGGTATTGACCATGTCTTCAACAGAATAATAGAAGAAAATTTCCCCAAACTGAAAAAAGACAAACCCATACAAATACAAGAAGCACATAAACACCAAATAGACAAGATCAGAAAATAAATTCCCCATGCCACATCATAGTTAAAACACTAGATATTCGAAACAAAGACAAAATACTGAAAGCCACAAGAGAAAAACAACAAGTTACACATAAGGGGAAACCCATCAGAATCACAGCTGACTTCTCAGTGCAAACTATGAAAGCCAGAAAAACATGGACCAAAGTATTCCCAGTGCTAAATGACTTCAGATGCCAACCTAGATTGCTATACCCAGCAAGTGTCAATAATAGTTGAAGGAGAAAGAAAAATCTTTCAAGACATAAACAAAATGAAAGAAAGCATGTCAAAAAACCCAACACTTCAGAACATACTTGAAGAAATTCAAAGAACAGAGGAAAGGAGCAACTATTCCTCAAGCAAACTGAGTGAGAAATTAATGAAAGCATAACAGAGTAAATAAATACCTAGACCAAGANGTCTCTCCAGCCCCCCTTTTTTCTTTTTTTGGGGGGGGTCTTTTCTAGACAAGGTCTCCCTGTAGCCCCAGCTGTCCTGGAACTCTGTCTGTAGACCAGGCTGGCCTTGAACTCACAGAGATCCGCCTGCCTCTGCCTCCCAAGTGCTAGGATTAAAGGTGTGCGCCACCACACCCAGCTGGCTCAGCATTTATTCTAACCGAATGCCCGTGTGGTGGTTTGGTAGAGAAAAATCTCCCATAGGCCAAGTATTTGAACACTTGGTCCCCAGTTGGTGGTGCTGTTTGAAGGGGTCGTGGAAACTTTAGACAGTGTATCCCAGCTGGATGTATGCATTTATCAGTGCTTTGTCTCCCTGGGACACAATTGTTTTCATTTACATTTGTCTAAACTTGTTGATGGTGTATATTTTATTTTTAAAGGACCATTTTCATTTCCCTGAGTTGTAATACAACTCTTTTTTTTTTCTAGTCTTTTTGAGACAGTCTCCCTGCAGCCCCCAACTGGCCTGGAACTCGATATGTAGACCAGGCTGGCTTCAATCTGATAAATATCCACCTGCCTCTGCCTCCCTAGTGCTGGAATTAAAGGTGTGTGCCACCACGCCCATCACAACATCTATTTACAAATGATAATAAATGCAGCCAGGCATGGTGGTGCATGCCTTTAATCCCAGCAATCCCTCTCAAGGCAGAGGCCCAAAGTAAATATTTTTCTGAAATATTTTCCTCTTTATTTTTTACCTTTTACTTCATTTATTATTATTTTATTAGTAGTATTATGTGTGTATGTGTGTGCATGGTGTATGAGTGCCTGCATGCCATGTCATGTGTGTACAGGTCAGGTGACAACTTCTGGAAATCAGTTGTTTCCTTCCAGCATGGGTTCCAGAACTAAACTCTGGCTTGTGTGGGAAACACCTATCCACAGAGCCATATCCCAGGCTCTTCCTCTTCATTTTTATGTAGAACCGACTGCATTGATGCAACACAGGCTTTTCAAAAGTCATCTGTAGAAAATTTCTACCTGTTGATAACTAATATATATATATTAGTTTTATATATATATATATATATATATANTGCTTCCCAAGTGCTGGGATTAAAGACATGCACCATCACACCTGGCGATAACTAATATTTTTTCTAAAATTAATAATTAGTAATGGCTTATTTTATTTATTTTATTTGTATTGGATGGGATGTCGTAGGGGGAGGGGGTTTCTGCAGTGCTGAAGATCCAACCCAGGGCCTCAAAAATGCTAGGTAAGTGTTCTACCATCTAGCTACAGCCCCATCCCCAGCATTGAATTAGTTTTCAAAATGGCTCCAAATATTAATGGCTTCTATTTAGCATTAATGTTTTTTATTATTTTTTTGAGGCAGGGTCTCCCTATAGCCTCAGCTAGCCTGGAACTCACTCTGTAGACCAGGCTGGCCTTGAACTCACAGAGATCTGCCTGCCTCTGCCTCCTGAATGCTAGGATGAAAGGCATATGCCACCAAGCCTGGCTTAAAGAGAGTTCTTAGCTGCCAAGTGGGTGCTGGGAATTGAACCCTGGTCCTCTGCCGGAGCAACTGTGCTCTTAACCACTCAGCCATCTCTCCAGCCCATGTTTTTGTTTTTTTTTTTTAATTTTTGAAATAGAGTCTCACTAAATAGAACTGGCCTAGAACCCTCTATGTAGACCAGGTTTCCCTCAAACCCACAGACATCTACCTGCCTCTGCTTTCCAAGTAGTAGGATTAAAGGCCTACACTACCATGTCTAGCCCTAGATCACAGTTTTTTATTTTTTGTGTATTTTATGTGTTTTGTCTGCATGTATGCAAGTATGCCCATGCATGCAGTACCCACAGATGCCGAAAGATGTCAGATCCCCTAGAATTGGAGTTACCAAAGGTTGTTAGTCACCATGTGGATGCTGGGAATTGAACCCAGGTCCTCTGCAAGAGCAGCCAGTACTCTTTACCACTGAGCCATCTCTCCAGCCCTAGATCGCTTTCTATTTTAATATTTTTATTATTTTTATTTTATTCATGTGTATGAGTGTATTTGCCTGCCAGTGAGTGCACCTCTATCATGCAATCCCCAAGAAGATCAGAAGAGGGTGTTGGCTCCCACGGGTACTGGAGTTGTAAATAATTGTTAGCCACCATGTGGGTGCTGAGACTCAAACCTAGGTCCTCTGCAAGAGCAGCCAGTGCTCTTAACCATTGAGCCATCTCTCCAGCCCCCACTTTTTATTTAAATTTTTTTTCATTTTATGCTTGAGTGTTATGCCTGCATATATGTAAAGGCACTTGTGTCATACAGTGCCCGAAAAGGCCAGAAGAGAGAATAGGATCCCCTGGAGCTGGAGTTATAGATGGTTGTTAGCTCCCATGTGCGTGCTGGAACTTATACCCAAGTCTTCTGCAAGAGCAGCCAGTGCTATTAACCACTGAGCTGTCCCTCCAGTCCACTTTTTAAAAAATGTTTATTTTAAAATGTTTATTCATGTGTGTATGTGTGTGTATGTGTGTGTGTGTGTCTATGCGAATCTATGCTACATATATACAGGTACCCTTCGAAGCCAGAAGACGGCATCAGATTCACTGGAGTTGGAGTTATAGGCAGTTGTGGGTTGCTTGATGTGGGTGCTGGGAACTGAACTCCTGTCCTCTGGAAGATCATTAAGTCCTCTGAACTGCTGAGCCACCTCTAAAGTGTCAAGATCACATATCAATGAAGTTTTTCTAGTGATTTTTAAAAATTATACATATATTATATATATATACATATATATGTCTTATTGAGACAGAGTTTCCCTGTAGCCCCAGCTGTCCTGGAATTCACTATGTAGACCAGGCTGGCCTTGAGCTCACAGAGATCCACCTGCCTCTGCCTCCCAAGTGCTGGGATTACAGGCATGAGCCACCAGGCCCAGCTGTTTATTTATCTTTATTTTACTTGCATGTATGTAAGTGTACTGGTGTCGTGCAGTACCTGCAGAGCCAAGAAGAGGGCATCAGATCCCTCAGAACTGGAGTTAACAGACAGTTTTTTTGTTTTTTGTTTTTTGTTTTTATGTGTATGAATGTATTGTCTGCATGCAGGTCTGCGCACCAGTGTCGTGCAATGCCGCGGAGGTCAGAAGAGGGTCTCGGATTCCCCTGGAACTGGAGTTCTCCTGGAATTGGAGTTACAGACAGTTCTCAGCTGCCATGTGGGTGCTGGGGATCGAACCCCGGTCCTCTGCAAGAGCCGTCGGCGCTCTTAACCGCCAGGCCATCCCTCCAGCCCCAACAGACAGTTTTTAGCCACCATATGGGTTCTGGGATTTGAACTGGAGTCTTCTACAAGAGCAGCAAGGGCTTTTAATAACTGAACCATCTCTCCAGCCCCCTCTAGTGATCTTTTATAGAACATTGTAGGTTCTAAAAATCATAGTAATGAAGTCGCCATTGAGGCTACGGAGATGACTCAGCGGCTGAAATGCTTGTTCCAAGGGTGAGACCCTGGGATCAAACCTCCAGCATCCATATAAGCACCTGCATGTTGGTGACTGTGACAGAGACAGGCAGATAGCGCTCCAGAGTTTACTGGCCAGCCAGCCCAGCCAATAGGTGACCTCAAGGTCCAGTACCAAAAAATAAGGTAGAGAGGGCCAGCGAGATGGCTCAGGATGTGAAGCACTTCAGCTGCAAACTAGCTGAACTGAGTTTGATTTTTGAACCCACATAAAAGTGGAAGGAAAGAATGTGCTCCACAAACTTGTCCTCTGATGGCCACACATGAATCATGCACTGCCCCCCACACACGGAGCACAATAATAGTAATAAAGTCTTTCAAAAAATAAGGTAAGCCAGGCATGGTAGTATATGCCTTTAATCCCAGCACTCTGGAGGAAGAGGCAGGCAGATTTCTATGAGTTCAAGGCCAGCCTGGTCTACTTAGACAGTTCAAGGCCAGCTAGGAATACAGTGAGACCCTGTCTCAAAAAAAAAGTAAATAAATAAATAAATAAATAAATAAATAGGCAAGTGATAGAAAACACCTTGACATTGACCTCTGGTCTACACGTATGTGCGTGTGCGCGCACGTACATACATGCATATAAACATACATACACTACACACACCTACCCACACATAAAAACAAGTTTTTTAAATCACCACTGAAGTGGGGCAGGGTAATGCACGCCTCTAATCCTGGCACTGGGGAGGCAGAGGCAGGCAGATCTCTGTGAGTTCAAGGCCAGCCTGGTCTACATAGGGAGTTCCAGGACAGCTGGGACTGCAGGGAGACCCTGTCTCAAAAAGACCAAAAAAAATAAAAATCACCACTGAAAAAAGTAAATCTCATGACAATGTTAATTTCAGGGATAATCAGGTTTTCTAGTCGAGTTGTATCACTTTTCTGTGGTGGGATAAAGTACCATGACCAACAACTTCCTGAAGGAACAGGTCCAGAGGAATGAGTCTATCATGGTAGGGAGACGTGGCATATATACAGGCAAAACACACATACATATAAATAAAAATAATAAAGAAAGAAAATGTTTAAATAAAAAATAAAAATAAATCTTTAAAACAAAAATAAAATAAAAAACCAAATGAACTGTCTTTGTGTAATTAAAGAACTGAACAGTATCGATGAGAATTTGGGGTTTCACCATTTATGATCCTGAAATTTATGACCTAGAAGTTTCACCATTTTTAGACTCTCAGATACTTTTTATGTTTTATATAAAGCATATTAAGGGGCTGGAGAGATAGTCTAGCGGTTAAGAGTGCCGACTGCTCTTGCAGAGGACCCGGGTTCGATCCCCAGCACCCACATGGTAGCTGAGAACCATCTTTAACTCCAGTTCCAGGGGAATCCAACGCCCTCTTCTGACCTCCGCGGCATTGCACGACACGGGTGCACCAACCTACATGCAGACAGTACATTCATACACATATGAAAATAAATT
>VZQC01007945.1:0-116915 GCA_009823505.1 Rhizomys pruinosus
ATGTTATGTTAATCCAGGAATTACATTTTTTCTGTAAAAATATGACAGGTCTTACTGGGGCTTATAACACCTCCTAACCACTAGAGGGGGTAAATTTGTGCATCAGCCATGAGTTATTCCTCCAAAGAAGAGCCAATAGCCAATTAGAATTGGGATATATCAGGCATATGGCGCCACTGCTGCACAGTATTCAAGGCAGGTGAGGTGTAGCCTTGGGCTGAATGGAAAGATTCTTGGCTTACCAAGGAGACATAGATTTGCTTTATTGTTTTAGTGGTCTTTGGTAACATTTTCTGGTATTCCAGAAACCAACGGTACACTTGCAAGTTCGGTCTCAATACAATATTCCCATGCTTACATCAAGGTCTTTGGCAGCAGGGCCTTATTGCCCCACTTCTTGCAGGTATCCCAGTGTATAGGCAAAAGACCTTTACCTTTGGGGGGCTTGGATCCCCTTTCCCCTGGCCAACATCTATTTGGTAGAATAATCCATTCTGATATCAGAGCTCTCCTGTATTAAATATTTTGCTTAAGTCATAGCTTAAGGAGACTTTAGTATTCTATTTTGTTCTGAATAGAGAAGAATCCTTTTCACAGTTTCCTATGTCTATTATCCAATTAAAGAAGGCCGTTTTAAACCAGTTTTATAAGAGATTACCCTCTAGCAGTTGGCTCCAATTTACAGTAAGAGAATGGGCATCAGGATCATTATTTTTCTCCTTGTTCTATGGGGGGAGGTAAGAAATCTGTCGTATTAAAACCTTGCGGCACCTAAAAGGTAAGTTTCGTTAGGACTCATTATAAATAGTTTTTACAATTAGGATCCACAGAGGTGTTTGATGTCTGTAGCATTCTGAGGTTTTTTCTTCCTTTTAATGTTCAGATTGGTCAGCCTTTCCGTTGCCATTTTTTGGTGCATCCTACTCAAGGCAAAACTGTATCTTTTTTCTTTCTCAGCCGTTAGTTGGTGACATTTTGACCTGTTGGAAACTACAAATCTGTCCCGGTAGTTATTTTTAAGATTTGAATGGCAAGGTTTTTTGACAAAAAGGTTTAAAACAAAGAAGAAAGAAAAAAAATTTTTTATTTTTGTTTTTTTGTGTTTTTTTTTTGACCCTGAGTCTCAAAAGGCAGTTGTATTACCATCTATAGGCAGGAATCAGGTGCAGATTTCATCAAATTCCCCCCATGCTGTTTGTGGGTGACGGTATGTGTTAACATTGGGGAAGCAACTTTTTTTTTAAGTTAAATCATCCTACAGGAAAAGAGAATCCTACAAGGTGATACTGTACACAGCAAAATTAGGGATGGAGAGATGGGCCTAGCAGTTAAGAAGTGCCGAACGCTTCTTACAGAGGCCCCGGGTTTTCAATCCCCAAGAACCCACATGGGCGGCCCGAGAACCGGTATTGTATGAAACTCCAATTCCAGTGAATTCCAGAGAACTCCAGTTCCAGGGAATCCGAACACCTCCTTCTGAGTCGTGCACAAACCGGCATGCAAGACAGTACGTTGAACACATACAGAAAATAAAGAAAAAATTAAAAAAAAAAAAAAGAACAATTATAGACGACATTTGTATATGCCAATCCAAAAGTTATTGTTATAACAGGAGTTTGATAAAAACAAATGTGGAAAACAAAATTTATATTTCCAATTAAAACCTCAGGTGCATTAACTGTGTTATCAGAACATTTAAACCAATGTTGCTTAATACACATATTTACTTTTATTTAGTCCTAAAACACCATGTAACCTGTAGACAGAGGTCTGGGCAAAATTGGATACTTGAAGAACAATCATGTCGAATTAAATATAACATTAACAATAACGAACTAATAGACCCCTGTCCCTCTGTCAGCCCCTCCCACTCCCTCGATTCACCAGTTTTCAGCAGTTTTCGTGATGCAATCTTTGCTGTTGGTTTTCTTTGAACATATGCATCCCTCTCCACAAGAATATTTTATAACTGGGTTATTGGCGCTAGCATCCACATATAAGGGATACCATTCATCTTTTTTTTTTTTTATTTGTAACTGACCTATGATATTATTCAGTGTAATGTTTTTCAGTTCTATTTTCTTGCAAATTTCATGATGCCATTTTTCTTTAACCACTGCATAGAACTCCAATTGTGTACATGTAACCACATTTTCTCTATCCACTCATCACTCATCAGTTGAGGGCATTGGAGTTGGTTTCCAGCTTTTTGCTATTTGAACAGAGCTGCAATAATCAAAGCTGTGCATGTAATTTCTGGGCAGTTAGATAGTCTTGTGTGATATCTGACCGCAGGAGTGTATGACTGGGTCAAATGGCAAGGCCACTTTGAGTCTTCTAAGGGTTCTCCACATGCGTTCCATAGTGGCTGTTACAAGTTTACATTCCCACCAGCAGTGGATGAGTGTTCCCTTTCCCCACAAACCTCTCCAGCCACTTTGATATGGTTTGTTTTCTTGATCATGGCCAGTCGTAATCAGAGTGAAGATATCTTAAGTGGTCTTTTTGCATTTCCCTAATTATTAGTGATGTTGAACAGTGTTTTTTAAGATGTTTTCTCACCTCTCTAATGCCTCATCTGTGAAGTCTCTCTTCAGTTTTTTTTTTTTTTTTTTTTTTTTTTTTCTTTTCTTGTTTTTCTTTCTCTTCTTTTTTTTTGAGGAGCTTGTAAACTCTGGAAATTAAGGATGGTACAGAGGTAGCTGCAGTGAGGTTCTCCCACTCTGGGTTTTTCTCTTTACTTCCTTGATTGTTTTCTGTTGATGAAGCTTTTGAGTTTTAATGAGGTCCCATTTCCGCACTTGTCGTCGTATTTCTTGTGCAGATCTGATTGCTGATTTAGGAAGTTTTTTCCGATGCCTATGTCTTGTAGTCGGCTGCCAAGTTTCTCTTCTAATCACCTCCAGAGTTTGAGTTGTCATGTTGAGGAGTCGTTCAGATCCAGCGGGAATTGACTTTGTACAGGGCGAGAGTAGGGGCTTAATTTCATTTCTTCTACAAGTGGTGATCCGGTTTGCCAGCCCACCTGCTGAAGATGCTGTCTTTTCCTCCAATGTGATCTTCTTGTCCCCCTTGTCCAAATTATGAGGTGGCTGAAATTGTGTATTTTGCTATATTTGTATCTTTCGTTTTAATTCAGTGGGTCACCTGGTCTGTTTGTTGGGTGCCATGTACAAAGCGAGTTTTGTATGACTAGAAAGCCCTGTAAAGTATAGTTTGTTGTCTGGTAGAGCAAACCCCCCTGTATTGCACTCTTCACTCAGGTTGCTTTGGTTAATTCTTCGGGGTCTTTTGTTTTTCAAATGAAATTTGAGGATTTTTTTTTCAAAAGCCCATGTGAAGAAACTCTTGGGGATTTTGGATTGGGATTGCATTAACTCTATACACCAGTTTGGGTGGAATGGACATTTGTACTATATAAAATTTTCCATCCATGAGCATGGGAGGTTTGTCCATCTTCTGAATGTCTTCTCAATTTCCTTTTTCCATCTCAGGGTTTAAAATTTTATGTTGTAAGAGGTCCTGGGGTGTCTTTGGTTAGGTTTGTTCCTAGGTAGTTTTATTGTTTTTTGAGGCGATTGTTGAGTGGAAGGTATTCCTTGTAGTCGCTCGTTCGTTGCTGTTGTGGTGGGGTGTAAAGAAAGGCTCACTGAATTTTTCTAGATTTAATATTTGTGACCTCTCCACTTTACCGAGCTGCTTATCATTTCTAGGAGTTTCTGCTGCGTGGAGTTATCCTAGCTCCTTCCTAGGTAGACAGTCATATCATGAGCAAGAAGGGATAGCGTTGACTTGCCTCTTTTCCAATTAAAATCTTTAATATTTCCTTTTCTTGCTGTAATTGGCCCTAGCACGGGTTGTCCAGCACTAATTGAAAAGTGGAGTGTACGGGGCAGCCTGATGCGGTGTTCCTACCTTAAGGGGAATGCTTTGTTGTCGGTTCCTCCCCATTTAGGATGATGATCGCTGTGGTGTTTCCTGTGATATGACTTTGATTACATTGAGGAACTGTCCCCCCTCAGTCCAATCCCGCTAGACTTTAAACAGAAGGGATGCGGATTTTTGTCAAGGCTTTCCTCTGTGTCACTTGAGATGATGGTGTGGTTTTTATCTTTTTATCCATTATATGTTTGATATTATTTGATTTCGTAGTTGAAAACCATCCCTCAATCTGGATATGATTCCAACTTGTCATGGTGGATGATCTTCTTGATGTGGGTGGTCTGTATGTATGTGATTTGCTAGTGTCTGTTTAGAATTTTAGCATTATCATCTGTTCAGTATGGGAAATGGGTCTATAGTTCTCTTTTGGTTTTTTTTTTTTTGATTGATATAAATTTATTATTTATTTTGTATGTGTATGAATATAACTGGGCCGTAGGTCTGGTGCACGCCGTGTTGTGCAATGTTGCGGACGGTCCAGAAGAGGGGGTGTCGATTCCCCTGGAACTGGGTTAAGTCGGGGTTCGTCCGCCGCTCTTATTGGGTGCTGGGGATTGACTATGGGCCTTGCAAGAGCCGTTGGTGCTCTTAAGAACGCTGAGGGCCATCTCCTCCACCCCTTTTTAGGTTGTAAGCTTTTACCTGTTTTTGAGTAATAGAGTGTCTGCATATCACTAGATAGTGCAATACTTGGAGAAGTCTGTTTTCCTCCTTCTCAACAACTTGAGTAGTAATGGTTGTATAGTACTATTTGAAATATTTTATCAGACTTCTGCCAATGAAACCATCTGGGCTTGGAATTTTTTGGTTAGGACGGCTACTATATTCATCTTCAATTCACTTTCTTCGTGTATGTATGGTCTGTTTAAGTGTCGATCTCTTCTTGGTTGAGCTTTTGGTGATTCCCAGGATTCCATATATTCATCGTTTCTTCTAGATGTTTTCAAACTTAGTAAGTATAATTATTTTTTGTTTTGTTTGGTTTTTTTTTTTTTTTTTGGTATTTCGAGACAACCGGTCTCCCGTGTAGCCCCAGCTTGTCCTGAACTACACTCATTCACCCAGGCCGGCCTTTGAACCACAACGATCCGCGCCTGCCGCTGCTCCCAGTGCTGATAAAGACAGCGTCACATCGGCACCTGCCCAGTGAGTATAGGTTTTTTGAATTATTCCCTTGATTGTCTGGATTTTTTAGTGTCCGTTGTGATATTCCCCTTTGTTCATCAAACAGTTCTATTGATTTGGAGTTGTTCCTTCTTCTTTGAATTTTGGTTAAACTGGGCTAGAGGCTGTCTATCTTGTTTATTTCTCTCAAAGAACCTTTGTGATTCATTGAATTTTTGTTTTATATTTGTATGGTTTTCTTTGTTTTCTATTTTCATGGATCTCTGCTCTGATTTTGTTATTTGTCTTCTTGTCTGCTTGTTTGGGTTCATTTGTTTGTTTCTCTCAAGTATTTTTAGCTGCAGGTTAGATCATTCGCTGTGCTCTTTCTGTTTTTGTAATGTAGGCACTTAGAGCTATAAACTTCCTCTTAGGACTGCTTTTTTTTTTTTTTTTTGTTGTTTTTTTAAAAAGTTTCTCTCAGTTCTGTAGGATGTTTGTGTTTTTTTTCTTCCTTGACCCATTCATTATTCAGGAGAGTGTTGTTTAGTCTCCATGTGTTCTTGTAAGGTTGTAGGGTTATCCTTGTTTTGATATTGAGTTTTATATGCACTGTGGTCTGATAGAATGCATGAAGATTATTTCAATCTTTGTTGATTATTTGGAGTTTTTTTTCCTGTGTCCCAGTATATGGCTGTTTTTGGAGAATGTTCCATGAGGTGCTGAGGAAGTTGTATTCTCTGGTGTTGGCTGAAATATTCGATAGATGTGAGGTCCATTTGGTGTATTGTATCATTTAGTTCATCCGACTAGTCTCTCTGGTTTTAGTCCGTTTGTCCTTTGATCTGTCTAGGGACTCTAGTGGGGTATTGGAAGATTGAGCTCCCCTACTATTAGTGTGCTGGGTAATATAGATATGTGCCTTGAGATCCTGAGAATTGTCTTTGTAAGGTTTGTTGCAACCGAGTGTTTGGTGCATATATAGTCATGATTGTGAGATCTTCATTCAATTGTTTCCTTTAATAAAGATGTAATGGCCCTCTTTGTGTCTTTGATTTCTTTTGCTTTGAATGTCTATTTGTCTGATATTAGAATAGCCACACCCACTTTCGTTTTTGGTCCATTTGTTGTTGAATATTTTCTTCCATCCCTTCACCTTAAAGTTGGTGCCTATCCTTGAAATTGAGATGGGTTTCTTGTAGACAGCAATTATAGGGGGTTTTGTTTCCTATCCATTCTCAAAGTCTATTGCTCTTTTGATTGGGGAGTTTAGCCCATTAATATTTAGGTTATAATTGAAAGATGGCTGTTGCTTCCTTGTCACTATTTAATATCATTTGGATTCTAGCCTCTGATTTTACTCCTACGTTATGTTTTTATAGTTTCTCTTCCTAGGTGTTTTGAGGATGTTGTCTCCTCTCTTTGGCCCCTTTGAATTGCTTCAAGTATTTTATGAAGAGTTGGTCTTCCAGACATGTGTTAATCCATCACTTGCTTTTATGTCATGGAAGATTTTTCTTCTCTTCCAACTATAGTCGACAATTTTGCCTGGGTAAAGTATTCTGGGTTGGTATCCATAGTCCTTTAACACTGGGAATGCTTTCTCCATTCTTCTTAGCTTCATGGTGTTGTGCTGAGAAGTCCAGTTGTAATTCTGATGGGTTTTCCTTTGTATTTGATTGCTTTTTTTCTTTGGTAGACATGGCAGAGAGATGTTTCGTTTGTTTGGCGTCTAGCATTTAACTATGATATGGTTGTGGGTTGGTTTTCTTTTTCTAGATTTTGTCTATTGGGAGTCCTATGTGCTTCTTGTATTTGTATGGGTTTGTCTATTTTAGTTTGGGGAAATTTTCTTCTATATTCTGTTGAAGATCTGATCAAACATTCTCCTGTGAGATTCTTCTCCTTCCTATGTATCCTATGATGTGGAGGTTTGATCGTTTCATCGGTCCCATATTTCCTTATTGTTCCATTTTGTGTATTTTAACTTTTTCTTAATCTTTATTTGAGCTTTTTATTGCTCTGGTTATCTTTCAGGTCTGATATCCTTTGTTCTGCTTCTCTATTACTTCTGAGGCTTTTTCCTTTCCTTTTCTTCTTGATTGGATGAGTGTTCTAATTCCTTTTTCGTTTCATCCTGGTATTTCTTTAGTATCTTCCATTTCCCTTTTGAACTTCTCAATCTCTTCTTGGTGCTCCTTACTTCATTGGTTGGCTTATTTTTTCAGTGTTTTCTACTTCCTTTCGGAGTTTGCTTTTTTCTCCCTCCTATAGTTCTTTCTGGACTTTGTCAGTCGCTACCTTTAGTTCTTTCTGAAGTTTGTCCATTGTGATCCTCCAGGTCCTTTTTGGTTTTTCAGTCTCTCTCTTTAGTTCTCTGATTCTTCTTATTTTCTTTACTATTTCTCTGCATAGTCTGCAATTATTCCTCTAAGATCTGTTCCTTGGGTCACCTCCAGGGGGATCCCATTGTAGCTATCTCCTACATGGTTGTAGTAGAGCCTGGTGTGGGATTATCCTGTGGCTTTCCCATGTTGTCCCTTCGTGTCCCTGCGTGTGGGTTCCCTTTTGTGGTTCAAATCAGATATCTTTTCACTATGTTAGAGGATGGTTTGCTTGCCTCCTTCTGATGCTTTTTTTTTTTTCCTCCTCGTTATGGAGTATTGACTTGTCTAGGTTTCAGGCTTTCAATTTTGTTTATATATTGATTTATTGTATTAGTGTTGTCTGTGTTATGATATACTCTCTGCAGAAGGGTGATGCCACACCGTGTTGTACAATGCCTGTGGAGGTGCCGAGAAGGCCTGGCTTCCCATCCCGGAACTGGAGTTAAAGACAGTTCTTAGCCACCATGTGGGTCTGAGGATTGAAACCCTGGGTCCTCTACAAGAGCAGACAGTGCTCTTAACTGCTGAGCCATCTCTCCAACCCCGAGTTTGTGTTTTTTTTTTATTATTTTTATGTGTATGAGTTTATCTCCTGGAACTGGAGATGAACTCGTGTGTGTGTTTGTGTGTGTGTGTGTGTGTGTGTGTGTGTGTATTTTATAGTATAGTTCTCTATATATAATATAGAGAATTCTATTATTTTTTGTTTGAGTTTGTGTTTTTTTATTTTTATTTTATATGTATGAGTTGTATCTCATGGAACTTGAGTTAGGGATGGTTGTTAGCTGCCCTGTGCATGCTGGGAATTGAACCTGGGTCCTATGTAAGAGCTGTAAATTTTCTTAACTGCTGAACCATATCTCTAGCCCCTCAGTATATTTTATTCTTGTTTGCATTCCCCTACTGTCTTCCTCTGTTTTCCCCATTTTTGGCTGGTCTTCTCTGTCCCTAATAGTCTTTCCTACTATTTTCATGCCCTTGGTTATTCCCCCATACTCCCACCCATGGACCTCTTATTGCCCTCTCATAGTCCCTTTTCTACTTTTGTTTGCTATACACAGAAACATACACACACACACACACACACACACACACACACACACACCTACACAGAAGCTTAATGTAATTCCACATGTGAAGGAAAACATGGAATCTTTGTCTTTCTGAGTCTGACTTTCTTTCCTTAATAGAATGATTTCCAGTTCCATCATTTTTTGAAAATGTCATAATTTCATTCTTTAAATTTTTACTTCATTTACTCATGCATTTATTCATTCAGTTAGGGTGTGTGTATATGTCTATATGAATGGTCCACAGTGTGTGTGCTGGATAGCTTCAAGTATCAGCTTGACAAACCTAGGAAGAAGGAACCTCTGCTGTGAACTTCCTATATGAGAATTTCCTCCATTGGATTGGTCTGTGGGTGTGTCTGTGAGGCATTTTCTTTTTTTAATTTATTTTATTTTATTGAGGCATTTTCTCTTTTTTTTTTTTGGTGTTTTTTTGTTGTTGTTGTTGTTTTGTTTTGTTTTGGTTTTTTTTTTTTTTTTTTTTTTTGTCTTTTCGAGACAGGGTCTCCATGTTGCCCCAGCTGTCCTGGAACTCACTCTGTGCTGGCCTTGAACTCACAAAGATCCACCTGCCTCTGCCTCTCCAGTGCTAGGATTAAAGGCATGTGCCACCATGCCCGGCTGACTTTTTGGTATTTTTGAGACAGGGTCTCCCTTTAGTCCCAGCTGGCCTGGAGCTCACTCTGTAGACCAGGCTGGCCTTGAACTCACAGAGATCCGTCTGCCTCTGCCTCCCAAGTGCTAGGATTTTTTTTTTTTTATCTTTTCAAGACAGGGTATCCCTGTAGCCGCGGCTGTCCTAGCATTCACTCTGTAGACCAGGCTGTCCTTGAACTCACAAAGATATGCCAGCCTCTGCCTTCCAAGTGCTAGGATTAAAGGTGTGTGCCACCATGCCTGGCCCAAGTGCTAGGATTAAAGGCATGTGCCACCACACCTGGCCTTGAGGCATTTTCTTAAAGTGTTGAGTGATGTGGGAGAGGCCAACTCAATGTGGATGGTGCCACTTCCAGGGCAGGTAATTATGAATTGTAAAAGAAAGCAGGCTGAGGGGGCTGGAGAGATGGTTCAGCAGTTAAGAGCACTGGCTGCTTTGCAGAGGACCTGGGTTTGGTTCCCAGCACCAACATTTCAGCTAAGGGCCATCAGTAACTTTGTAACTCCAGTTCCAGGGGATCTTATTTCCTCTTCTGACTTCTGTGCAAATTGCATGACATGGATGCACTTACATTCATTCAGGCAATACACTCATACACATAAAAAAAAATAAATAAAGCAAGCAATTGGACATAGTGGCACGTCTTTAATCCCAGCACTCAGTAGGCAGAGGAAGGTGAATCTCTGTGAGTTCAAGGCTAGCCTGGTCTACATAGCAAGTTCCAGGCCAGATGGGGTTACAGGGAGATCCTGTCTCAAAAAGACCCTCCCCACTAAAAACAAACAAAAAATAAGCAGTATTCCTCTGTGGTCTGTACTTCCTGCCTAGGCTTTGCTTGATGTTGGACTGTGAGCTGTAAGCCAAATTAACCCTTTTCCTGCAACTTGGTTTTGGCCAAAGTTTTTTCACAGCAACAGAAATCAAACTAGGACAGTGTTCCATGTGGAGGTCAGAGGAAAACTTGTGGGAGTTGGTTCTTTCCTACCATGTGGGTCTTGGGGAGCGAACTCATTTTATCAGACTTGTTGCTAAGAACCTTTACTTACCAAGCCATCTTGCTGGTCCTCATTCTTCTTTATAGAAGAATAAAATTTAATGATATATGTGTTGCTTTTTAATTTCATTTATTTTTACTTTATGTATGAGTGTTTTACCTTTAGGTGAGTGCACCTTTGTCATGCAATGCCCCTCAAATCCAGAAGAAGGGGACTGGAGTTATGGACAGTTATCATGTGCATGCTGGGAACTGGACTGAAGTTCTCTGTAAGAGCAACTAATGCTTTTAAGTGCTGAGCCATCTCTCCAGCCTCTTGTGTTTTTGTTGTTGTTGTTATTTTGTTGTTGAGACATGTTTTCATATTGCAACCCATTCAGGTTGGCTTGAACTTTAGCAATCCTCTTGCCTTAGCCTCTAGAGTCCTGGGATTACAGGCATGTGCTACCACAGATAGCTTTAGTTTTTATTTTTATTTTTTTGTTCATTCATATGTTGATATACCTCTAGGCTTTGTAAGGCTATGCCTTTATTTTTTTTTTAATTTTAAGTTTATGTGTCTATGCATGAGTTTATGTGAACCATGTATATGTAGGTGTTTGTGAAAGAGGGATTCAAATATTCTTCAAATGGAATTACAGGTGGTTGTGAGCTGCCATGCAGGTTCTGGCTTTTATGTAAGAGCAGTAAGTGCTCTTAACCCCCAAGCCATCTCTACAGCCCCCTGTTTTCAATTCTTTTGAATATATACCCATCAATGATCAATGATATTTCTAGATCATGTGGTAAATCTTTTTTTTTTTGAGGAATCATCATATTGGTTTCCATAGCAGCTATACCATTGTATGTTCCTGTCATGTACAAGGGTTCCAATTTCTTGTCCTTGCCAACATTTATTTTTTTTCTCTTTTTCTAATATTGACCATCCTAATAGATGTAAGGTGATGCTTCATTATGGTTTTAATTTTCATTTCCTTAATGATTAATTATATTGAACATCTTTTGGCCACTTGTATATTTTCTTTGGAGAAATATCTGTTAGACTTCTTTGTCTATTTTTTGACAGCTATTTATGGTTAAAAGCTTAAAAGATTTTTTTTTGTCTTTTAGAGGCAGGGTCTCCTCATAGCCCCAGCTGGCTTGGAACACACTCTGTAGACCAGGCTGGTCTTGAACTCAGAGATCAGCCTGCCTCTGCCTCCCGAGTGCCACACCTGGCTTAAAGAGGTTCTTAGCCACTATGTGGGTGCTGGGAATCGAACCTGGGTCCTCTGCAAGAGCAGTTGGTGCTCTTAACCACTGAACCACCTCTCTAGCCCCTTGATTTTTTTTTAAACTTTATTTTGTGGGACTGGCTGCTTTTTCAGAGGACTTGGGTTTGAATCCCAGCACCTACATGGTGGCTAACAATCATCTGTAACTCCAGTTCCAGGGGAATTATAGTACTGTTTTTTGACCTCCCCAGGCATTTCTTGACAAAGGTACACTTATACACATACAGGCAAAATACTCAGACACATAAAATAAAAATAATAAAAAATTTTAAACCTTCATTTTCTTCAGTAAAGAAAGGCTTTAGTTTCTTTCAGAACATTGTATATTTTATTTAAAGACATTGGCAGAAAAGTTGAGTTCTTTCTAGCTAGTAAGAGAAAATAGGAGTTATAATGCAGATAATTCAGTCATGTTGGCTCAGTAAACCTGATCCTGGTTCTGACTGTAAGCTCTCTTTTTACTGTATCCTGAGGTAAACCACTTCAGCTCACCTCTTTGCCTCTTGACTTTTTTTGCCTTCTTGAATTGCCATTCGGGACTAGGACTAGGGAGAAGTGAGTTATATATACTTGAACAAAAATTTGAAAGGTCACCAAACAAAACTCAGTAGTCAAATAATATTTCAATATTATATATATATATATTTTTTCTCCAAATAAGCTGATTAGAATATATTATATATTTTTTTTTAATTTTACTTATTTTTATATGTGTATGAATGTACTGTCTTCATGTAGGTTTGTGCACCTGTGTCATGCAATGCTGTGGAGGTCAGAAGAGGGTGTCGGATTCCCCTGGAACTGGAGTTAAAGATGGTTCTCGGCCACCATGTGGGTGCTGGAGATCGAACCCGGTCCTCTGCAAGAGCAGTTGGCGCTCTTAACCACTAGGCCATCTCTCCAGCCCCTATATTATATATTTTTAAAAAGGTCAAAATTGCCGGGTATGGTGGTGAATGCCTTTAATCCCAGTCTTCAGGAGGCAGAGGCAGGCGGATCTCTGTGAGATCCAGGCCAGCATGGTCTACATAGCAAGTTCTAGGCCAGCTGTGGCTGCAGGGAGACCCTGTTTAAAAACAAATGTGTGAGAGTGAGAGAAATGAGACCTGAGATTGTACTTCTGCCCTCATTCTAATCCTGGCCCTGCAGTTTCCTGGGGAAGTCTTACAGAATGGTTTTAGCAGCAGTAAACACATCTGTCATGGTTAAATGAGTTTTTCTTTTTTAAAAAATACTTCAGGGGCTGGAGAGATGGCCTCAAGGTTAAGAGCACCGACTGCTCTTGCAGAGGACCCGGGTTCGATCCTCAACACCCACATGGCGGCTGAGAACCGTCTATAATTCCAATTCCAGGAGAACTCCAGTTCCAGGGGAATCCGTCACCCTCTTCTGACCTCCGTGGCATTGCCCAACAAGGGTGCACAAACCTACATGCAGACAGTACATTCAAACACAAAAATAAATAAATTAAAAAATATTAAAAATAGTTTATTATTTTTATTTTATGTGTATTTGTATTGCCTGCAAGTATATAAGTGCACCCATATTGTGCAATGCCTGAGCATGTCAGAAGATTGTGTCAGATCCCCTGGAACTGGAGTTATGGTTGGAGTTAGCTACAGTGTGAGTTCTGAGAATCAAACTCCAGTTCTCTGCAAAAGCAGCTAGTGCTCTTAACCACTGAGGCATCTCTCCAGCTCCCAAATGAGTTTTTCTTAACAAGTTCAAAGTTAGCTTAGTTACCTGCTGTATTTCTTCCTGTTTTTGACATTTGTTTCGTGTGTGTGTGTGTGTGTGTGTGTGTGTGTGTGTGTGTGTGTGTGGTGTTGGGGGGATGTTTGTACATAAAATGGCATACATGTAGAGATCACAGGACAACTTGCAGAAGTCAGTTTTCTCCTTCTACCATGTGAATCCTGGAGATCAGACTCAGGTCATCAGCCTTGGTGCCTTTTACCCACTAAACCATCTTGCTGGCTAGCTAAACTTTTTTTTTTGCATGTGCATTCATGTAATGCATGTAGTGTGCATACGTGTGTGTATGTGTGTTTGTAGGTGTGTGGTGCATACGTATATGGAGGCCAGAGGTTGATATTGGATGAATTCCTTAATGGCTTTCTACTTCAGTTACCAAGGCAGGGTCTGTCTCTGTCTCTGAATGTGGAGCACACCAATTTGGCTAATCTAGCTAGCCAGATTGCCCTGAGGATCTCCTGTGTCTATCTCCTGAGTACTAAGATTACGAGTGGCCTGGAATTTATGTAGGTTTGGGGGATCCAAATTCAGGTCCTCATGCTTACATTATTATTTACTGAGCTGTCTCCCTAGCCCTGTATCTTAATTTTTCAAAAGGGCTGGTAGTACTGGCCACAAATAGATGTTCCACTGTGCTCAGACTTTCAATATTGTGTGAATGGTCAGTCCTAGGCACTGCTATAGAATGGAAGATATTTTTTTCAGATGGAAAAGGGTGTATTTTAGGCCTTCTAAAAACACCTTACTTTGAGCTTCTCACCTCAGAGGTGGTTCTTGGTTAGAAAAACATATAAAAGCATGTATAGTTATAATCTCATGTAGAAACTGCTTTAATGTTCTAGAATTCAGAGTTAACAATAGAGGGGAGTGATCTCATGGTGCCAAGATTTTTTTGTCATGGAGGTAAAGGACTATTTTGGTATATGTATAAAATGGACATAATCTTTAGGAGTCTAGATACAAGCTTACTAAACTCACATTTTAAAACAGCAAAACACTGTTTTAAAGGCCCCTTCTCGTTGTATAATGCTATGCTTCTTGTTAATGGAGAGAGAAAATGACTCTTGTCACTGTCTTCACTTGCCCTTGGACAGAGCTCATTCTTCTCTCGATGAGGACCTAGAGAGACTGCTGCATTCGACTGAGGAGAGCATGGAACTACTTGACCCCTCCAAGGGCTCTACAAGGTTATTTTTTCTCAATTATTTTATTATGTTTTATAGGAGAAAACACAAAAAGTTTATATGCCCAGGACATAAGAGTTTTAGACTCCCATTTTCTTCCTTTTTTTTCAGGAAGTGGGCTAGGTTTTAGACTCCTTAGAGAAAGAATGTCTGGTGATGGCATTACACTGCTGTTTGCACTCTCACACATGGCTTCTTCCTCCAACCATAGATTCTTCAAGATACCGATTAGCAGACTGATACCTGTATAGAGCTCTAAAATTGGATTTTAGTCCTGCCACCTTCAACATTTATATAAGTTGAGTTAAATCAGAAAAGGCATGTTTATCAAAATTTCAAATAACACAAATCTATGAATGAATGCCAATATGATAGATGATAGACAGACAATCCAAAAAGTAAAAATGTTTCTAAAAGTCAAAGTTAAAACCAGAAAAGGTTGTTGCATACCTATAGTCCCAGCTAATTCAGGAGGCCAAAGGGAAAGACTATGAGCCCAGGAGTTCAAGGCCACATAGGAAGACAATGTCTTTAAAAAGTTAAAAGATTGCTACAAGTGGGATATATGCAAGGAGAAAGGCAGTAAGTCCCTGTTGTCGAAGACCTGATGTGAGCATGAAAAATGTTATGAGACGTCACTTGCTAGCGTACAACTGGCCTCTGAAATGCTAGAGAGCATTACCAAAGGCCACTAAAGCAATACAGCAAAATATTGGTCTCCCTGAGACAAGCAAGACTCCTCCGTCAATATCAGCTACACCTCAACAGCCTGGAGATACTGTGCAACAGTGGCAGCCAAGTGTCTATATATATCCCAAATCTATTTGGCTATTAGCTCTCTCCTTGGAGGAATAACTCACAGCGGATGCCACAAGCTTATGTCCTCTAGTGGTTAGGAGATGTTATAAGCCACAATAAGAACTTGTCACCCTTTATAGAGAAACCACAGTTTGCGGATTAGCATACCATCCAAGCATCTGTGTCTATGCTCACAGCTTAGCTTGACATAATAATTGGTACTGCTTAAATGCCTGTACATCCAATAGCTTGTGCTTTGTTAGTATGACTAAAAAAGGTATCACTGGAAAAGCTGTCAACCCATGAAGGGAAACAACCTGAACAGACTGGAGTCCAAAATGACAACTCCAAAGAAATTAGACTGTTTTCTTCTCACCCACTTGTGCCCCTTTCCCAAAGCCCAGGGAACAAACTGCGGAAGAGGAGGCGTGGTAGATTGTAAGGGCTGTGGAGAGATAGGGGTGAATCATGAGACTACAGGAATATAGTCTGGACTCCTAACTGATCAACATGCCTGTGCATACAAGCTTCTCCAACTGGACTATGGGAACCTTGGGTTGTTCAAAATTTGGACATAGATACTTGCAAAATGCACCAATTACCTAATTGTATGACATACTGAGTAACATCAATGATATCTGCAAACAACTGTGTCATTATATTGTAGAATCCCTTAAAAATAAAATAAAATAAAGTTAAAAGATTGGCAGGTTTTCAATCCAGAAGTATACAATGTGGGACATCTGGTCTGACTAAAGAATTTTTAAAAACTTATTTTCTATTTTTCTTTAATTTTTAAATATTTTTTATGTGTACGTATGTACTATCTGCATGTAAGTAGGTGCACCCGTGTTGTGCAATGCCACGGAGGTCAGAAGAGGGCATCGGATTCCCCTGGAACTGGAGCTAAAGATGGTTCTTAGCCGCCATGTAGGTGCTGGGAATTGAACCCTGCTCCTCTGCAAGAGAAGGCAGTGCTCTTAACCATTGAGCCATCTCTCCAGCCCCTATTTTCTATTTTTAATTGTGTGTGCATGGGTGTGTATGTGAGTCTGATGCCTATAGAGGCCAAAGGCATCAAATCTCCTGAAACTAGACTTACAGTGGTTATGAGTCACCCAACATGGGTACTGGGGACTGAACTTGGGTCCTCTGCAAGTGCAGTATTTGCTCTTAACTTCTGAGCTACTTCTCCAGCCCCATGACTAGAGAACTTTTTAGTGGAAACACTACTCACTGTAAAAAAAAAAAAAGGTCAATATTTAATATTTGTGCAGAATAAATGAAATGAACTGTCCAGATCAAGCGAAGTGTACCACATGTAATGTGCTGTTCAGAGGACTCCTAGAACACATCTTTAAGTAGATGTTAATCAGAACAGTCACAGATTTTAAAATCAGGTTATATGAAAACAACTGAAGGAGCCATGGAGGCTCAGGCAGAGAAGAGCAGAGAGAGTAGAGAATTTGATAGCTGCCCTCAAATACCTGAAATAATAGAAAGTAAAGAGAGTCAGCTACTGTCTTCTTTCCTAAAGGACAGAACTGGTGACCTGAAGTTGCAGAGTAACAGATTTTTATTATAAAGCACAACATTTCTAATTGTCACAAGCCATTAGATAGAAGAAACAGCCTTTCCATTTCTATAATGGCTGCTGGTGCTCAGGCAGACTGGATGACTCTCTGGTCTTGGGCATTTGGACAGAAGTGGAAGATAAGTTCAAAGGCCTCCTTCCACTCTTGAACCTGTGAGTGGAAGTTAAAAGGGGAGAAAGTCGCTGGGTATGGTGGCACACGCTTTTAATCCCAGCACTCGGGAGGCAGAGGCTGGCAGATCTCTGAGTTCAAGGCCAGCCTGGTTTACAGAGAGCTCTAGGCCAGCTGGGACTAAAGGGAGACCCTGTCTCAAAAATACCAAAAAAGGGGGGAGAAAGTCCCTTTTTACCATAGGTGGGTATCCTTCTCTCTATTCCTCTGTCCCTCTCTCCTTCCTCCCTGCTGCCTTCCTCTTTCCCTCCCTCTCTTTTACTCAGTCCTTACAGTCTCTGCACAGTACATGGTTTTCAACTGTGAGGTGCTTAAATTATTTAGGTACATCACAGGGAGTGTAAGGGAAATGAAAACAAGGTGATACTTATTTGAAAAAAATACCAATGATAAAGAAATGTTCTTTGTTTCATTTGGGTCTAGCTATATATTCTAATGGTTGAAAGCAGAGTCTGATTAGGTAGGCTTTCTGGGTTAGATCCCAACTCTGGGACTCATTAGGTGTATAACTTTCAGTATCTCACCTTCCTCATCTCATAATGGAGATGGTAGTGGTAGTTACTTCATACAGTTCTGAAAATTGAGTTAACATACATTGTAGTATTTATACCAACACTTGACCCATAAGAAACACCCTGATGATACAAAGTACTATATGTTTACTTTGGAATGTAGTCTTGTTTCCCTGATTTTTAGAGACATGGTTTAATACCCAAAATGATTGTTATTAAAGGGAGACAAAAAACAAAGATCAGGAAGTTGTTGAACAGAAGAGAAAAAGGAAAGAAAGCACCAAGACAGAGAGAAGGAAATCAGACAGCTTTTTAGGGACTTCTGAAGAAGGTATGAATGAATTATTGTTTATAATATAGTCTGTAGTCTTTGAGCTTTGATGAGTGTCAGAAGCTAAGAAACTTTTCCCAAATGCTATCCATAGTCTTCCTACCTTGAGTTCTTTCTTTCTCCATGTAGTTCAACTCAGCTTATTAATTGCCAATTACAGCTTCATCATAAAACAGTAACAACATCTGGTTCTATTTTTTCCTTGTTTTGTTTTTTGAGATAGGGTCTCACTTTAGCCCTGGCTGGCCTGGAACTCACTGTGTAGCCCTCAAATTCACAGCAATCTTGCATTGGCCTACTTATTTCTGTGATTTATAGGCATGAGCCAGCACTGGCTTCTTAATTCTGTTTTTAAAATGAGCTGTTTTGTTTCTGATTGCCTAATATGCTGAAAAGAGTTTTAAATTTAAGCTGAGTATGGTGGCTCATGCCTGTAATCCCAGCACTCAGGATCACCAAACAAGTTTCAAGTCAGCTAGGGCTACTTAGTGAGACCCCCTTCTCAAAAACAACATCAGCAGCAACAACTACTACAACAAAACAAAACTACCCAACCAAACAAACAAGGGCTGGTGACATGACTCAGTAAAGATGCTTGCCTCCGGCTGGAGAGATGGCCTAGCGGTTGAGAGCGCTGACCGCTCTTACAGAGGACCGGGGTTCGATCCCCAGCACCCACATGGCGGCTGAGACCCGTCTGAGACTCCAATTCCAGGAGAACTCCAGTTCCAGGGGAATCCGACACCCTCTTCTGACCTCCGCGGCACTGCACGACACGGGTGCACAAACCTACATGCAGACAGTACACTCATACACATACAAAAATAAATAAAATTAAATTAAAAATTATTATAAAAAAAAAAAAAAAAAGATGCTTGCCTCCAAGCCTAAGGACTCGAATTTGATCCCCAGAACCCACGTGGTGGAAGAAGAGAAAACTCCTGAAAGTTGTTGTTTGACGTCCACATGCTCACACTCATAAATGCAAAAACATTTTTAAGAAATTTAAATTTAGGGGCTGGAGAGATGGCCTAGCAGTTTAGAGCACCGACTGCTCTTGCAGAGGACCCGGGTTCGATCCCCAGCACCCACATGGTGGCTGAGAACCATCTTTAACTCCAATTTCCAGGAGAGCTCCAGTTCCAGGGGAATCGGACACCCTCTTCTGACCTCTGCAGCATTGCACGACACGGGTGCACAAACCTACATGCAGACAGTACATTCATATACATAAAATAAACAAATAAAAAAAATTAAATTTAACTCACATAGATGCTGCAGAATTCAGTAAGAAACTATGTATTCTAAAACTTAAATGGGGTTTATATGTAATGAAATTTATAAATTAGCCTTACTTTTTGCAGGTGTGGTGGTGCATGCCTTTAGTCCCAGCACTCTAGTGGGTCCTTAACCCCATCAGAAGATTAGAGGGCCAAGAGAATTGTTACAGTATTACTTCCCTTTGTGCTTGCTTGAACACCTTGTATCTGGTAAAAGTCCCTCCACAAGGATGTTTTTACGAAGCAACCTGTCCTTCTCATTCAAATTCTCCCATTTAGTCTCCCAAAGCTGTCCTACTATCCCTACTTTAAATTTAGGCATTGTATTTCTCATTGTATTTAAGCCACTGGATGCCTTATCAGTCCTTGTTTGTTTTCCTAACTCTAATTATACCTTTGTATATAGTCAGTTTGTTAAAGAATCTTTATCTGTGCTAGCTATGGGTACATTTTTATTTCCTCCAAAACTTTGACTGGCTCAGGGCCCAGAGTATATGGGCATTTAGCCAAGGCTGAATTCACCGAGAAGATCATTAAGGGAATTTGGGAGATAAAACAGAGACTTTTGAATTAGTGTGTCATTAGCATCCATTGCCATGGCTGGAGCTATTTGATGTTAGGAGATGAAGCCATTAACTGTGTTTTTAGAAAAAGTCATGTCTTTGCCAGGCGTGGTGGCACACGCCTTTAATCCTAGCACTTGGGAGGCAGAGGCAGGTAGATCTTTGTGAGTTCAAGGCCATCCTGGTCTACAGAGTGAATTCCAGGACAGCTGGGGCTACAGGGAGACCCTGTCTTGAAAAGACCAAAAAAAAAGTCATATCTTTGTAGAATTGAACAAATATTATGAATAAAATAGCACACTGAGAGAGCATAATAATATGAATTATGACAGTGCTTGACCTAGAAAGTAATCAGGCGTTTCTTCCTTTTTTATTTCAAGACGAAATAAAACCCTGTTTTTGGAAGCGACTGGGTTGGTCTGAACCTTCCAGGTATGAGATATCATATGTTTATAGGTCAGAATTTATTGTTTGTAGATTACATGAGCAGGCCTAAAATATTTACCAGTGTCTAAATAAACATCACTGACAGATTGACTCCAGATCAAATTGTTCAACTTGTAGTTATATGTTTATAATTGATAAATGTAAACTGAAGTTAATGCCAACTTTGATTAAATAAGAGGTAGTCTGCTCAAGAGGAGTTGTCGAAAGGTGTGGTGGTGCACACCTTTAATCCCAGGTGCTGGGATTAAAGCTCCCTAAGGGAGATCCTGTCTCAAAAAGAAAACAAAGAGTAGTTGTCATATAAAGAGGACACAGAATATGTTACTTTGTGGTCACTTTGTATTTCCATGATATATTGTTGATCATAATTTGCCTTGATTATACAGACCAAAATTTCTTTCCTTTGACTTCAACTGAACAGGAGAATGGTGTGTGTGTGTGTGTGTGTGTGTGTGTGTGTGTGTGTGTGTGTGTGTGTTTGTATTTGAAATACCTATCAGGCTTAGGATGTGAGATTAGTGATAGAATTCTTACCTACTATGTGTGAGGCCTTGGATGTGATTCCAGGTACTACCCCAAGAAAAATGCATAGCAACTCATAATTTCTTTTTTGTTTTTAAAAATATCTACACACAGGATAATTGTCCTGGATCAGAGCGATTTGTCAGATTGATTGGAACTAGACTATAGATGGATTCCAGCCTGAATTTGAGCATCCTGGTTTGTGACCTCCTTCTTGCCTCTCATCTGCTTCAGTTGCCATGAGGACATTGATTCCAGTTCTGTAACTCACATTTTATTCTGCTGCTACCGTACACAGGATAACTTGGCCTTATCTGTGGCAATGCATTTAACTATTTGTTTTAAATCAGATTTCTGAAAGTGCAAGGTGACTGCAATTGTAGACATTTCTTGTGTTCAGAATAGCTTTTGGTTTTGTTAATGTAGAATTCTGAAAACTTTTAACTTTTGTTATGTAATAAGTGTTTACTTTTAATACTAGTTAGGTACCAGCTGTGTAAGATCTATTTCTATGTTTTAGATTGGGAGTTGGGAGAATTGCTGTATTTCACTTTCAGCTAGATCCAGCTTACTAAGAGATAGCAATTGGACCCTGAGAAAGATACTTTGAACTCCTTTTAAAAATAAATATTTAAAATTTTTTATTTTTATTATATGTGTATGAGGGTATTGCTTGAATGTATATAAGTGCACCCATGTCATGCATTGCCTGTGGAGGTCAGAAGAGGGCCTTAGATTCTCCTGGAACTGGAGTTAGCTGCCATGTGGATGTTGGGAATTGAACCCGGGGCCTCTGAAAGAACATCCAGTGCTCTTAAATGGCTGAGCCATCTTTCCAGCCCTCCCCCTTTTTTGAAACGAGTCTCCCTGTAGGTCCAACTGGCTTGGAACTCACTATGTGCAGCAGGCTGGCCTTGATCTCACAGAGATCTTCCTGCCTCGGCCTCCCAAGACCTGGAATTAAAGGTGTGTACTATCACACTCAGGTATTTGAACTCTAAGATAAACATTATCTCCATATGTTTTGGAATTTACACCTCACATCATTAAAGTATTAGAAGACTGAAACTGTGGTAAGACTAAGATCACAATGCTTCTTCTAATTTAGCTTCCTTGTGACTGCTAGCCAGGTGTATATATGTATCCAGCCTGGTTTTCAGAGGATTTGTGTCCTTTATTATCTCCAGTTGAGAATTTTCACATGAAAATAGCAATATTTTCTTGGAAACCTTATTCTCTTGTGCATTTTATTCTGTTTTGGTAGGCTAATAGGTCTCTCGTGTGTGAAAATTGAATATTTCCTATTGTGGATGGTTCATATCCATACCTTTTTAAAAGCTTTTTTCTATATTTCTTATATGTATACATGTATTTCCTTAAATGTATGTAAGTGCAAGCATGTCGTGTAATGCTAGCAGAAAACAGAAAGGGGTCTCGGATGGTTGGTAACTACCATGTGGGTGCTAGGATTTGAACCTAGGTCTTATGCAAGAACAGTGAGTACTCTTAACCACTGAGCCATCTCTTCGGCCCCCATATTCATACTTTTGAGATCATAGAAAATTCTCCTAACACAGACTAGAAGGTACAAATTTATTTGGTTGGTTTAAAGCAAAGATACAGTTGCTTGTGGTTGTAACCAGAGGAAAATCACCAGAAAACAAATTCATTACCTGGGTGTGGTAGTTCCTAAACACCTGTAATCCTAGCATTTGGGAGGATGGGTCAGGAGCATTGCCTCCATGTGAGGCCAACCTGGGCTAAAATGTGAAACCCTGCCTCAAGAGAGCTAACAAAAGGGCCTCAAGATGGCTCAGTGAATAAAGGTGCTTGTCACCAAGCTTGATGGACCTGCATTTGATCACAGGACCCACATGGCTGTCCTCTAGTTGCCACACACATATCATGCCATGTGTGTGTATACACACACACACATACACATGCACATACACAAACATTGAATAAATATAATAAAATCCAAAAAAGGGGCTGGACATGGTGTTGCACCCCTGTAATCCTAGCAACTTGGGAAGCTGAGGCAGGAAGGTAGCTGTGAATTCAAGACCAACCTGAAAGTACCAAGCTGTCTGTGTGATTTTGTTGATCATGTGTGATTGTGCTCCTTCCTCTTAAAAAAAAATGTAAAAAGAAAGCAAACCCTCCTCCATATGAACAATACTATGTGTAAGGAACTTTTTTTTTTTTTTTGTCTTTTCGAGACAGGGTCTCCCTGTAGCCCCAGCTGGCCTGGAACTCACTCTGTAGACCAGGCTGGCCTTGAACTCACAAAGATCCACCTGCCTCTGCTTCCCAAGTGCTAGGATTAAAGGTGTGCGCCACCACGCCTGGCGTGTAAGGAACTTTTAAGACATTTCCAATTCATATGCATTAAGTTTACAGATTCTTCACCAGTGCCTCCTAATAAGGATTATAATCTATCTAGAGAATAGACTCTTCTGTTTTGTGACTGTGAAATATTAATAAACATTAACAATAATAATGTTGGTGGATATTATTTATTGGTTATAGAATATTACATAGCAGATACTTCATATATTTTAATCATTTCTTGTACATGGCAGCCACACCATTCCTTTAACTTGTTTATTTTGAGAGACTAGCTTATTATGCCTCGCCCCCCCCCCCACTGTTTCTTTACGGTGCTGCTTCTACCACTCTCATCAGGCATTTCAGGCTTCTGTTCCTTACTTCCCAGTGACACTCAACAAATGACTTCACTTCCAACTTTACAAAGAAAATACAAGCCATCAGGTGAAAATTAACTCAGCTTCCTCTCACCAGAACTCCTAATATGACCACTTCTGTCTATGTAGAAAAACAGTCTCTCTTGAAGTATCGATGATAGATTCTGCACCTATTCCTCCTACTTCCCTTTCTTCCCATATCCTAAAGGAATGCCCCTCTTCCTAGCCTAGGTCAGTCTTATGTCTGACCACTTAGGGTTTTCCTGTGTAGGATGGCATCTCTCTCTCTCTCTTTTTTTTTTTAAGGACAGCATTTCTCTTTTCAATAACAAACTTTTTCTTTTTCCTTTTTTTTTTTTTTTGGGTCTTTTCGAGACAGGGTCGCCCTATAGCCCCAGCTGTCCTGGAACTCACTCTGTAGACCTGGCTGGCCTTGAACTCACAAAGATCCGCCTGCCTCTGCCTCCCGAGTGCTAGGATTAAAGGCATATGCCACCATGCCCGGCCCTTTTTTTTCTTATGTATAGGCGTGTGTAGTATGTATGCATGTGTGTGTGTGGGTACATGAGTGGAGGCCCAAGGTGATGTCAAGAGTCTTCCTCAGTCTCTTGCCACCTTATTCATTGTGGTGGGTCCCTCACTTGAACCCAGAGTTCACTAATATGGCTAGCCTGTTCCTGGGATCCCATCTCTGCCTTCTGAGCACTGGAATTAGAGATGGGCTGTGTTGCCCAGCTGGTGATTTGGGGGATCCAAAAGTTTGGTCCTCGGGGCTGGAGAGATGGCCTAGCAGTTAAGAGCGCCGACTGCTCTTGCAGAGGACCTGGGTTCGATCCCCAGCACCCATATGGCAGCTGAGAACCATCTTTAACTCCAGTTCCAGGGGAATCCGACACCCTCTTCTGACCTCCATGGCATTGCATGATGTGGGTGCACAAACCTGCATGCAGACAGTACATTCATACACATACAAAAATAAATTTTTTTTAAAAACTCCAAAGTTTGGTCCTCATATTTGTGGAGCAAGTTCTTTAATCATGGAGCTATCTCCCCACTCCCAAACTTTCTTCTAATAAGATAAACTTTTTTCAGAAGAATTGACACATGGGGATTTTGCTTGAGTTGGGGATGGTGGTGCATACCTGTAATATGAGCACTCAGGAGTTAAAGGATGGCGGATTATAAACAGACTGTTGGACTACAGAGCGAGTTCAAGGCCAGCCTGGCTATGGAGTTAGACCTTATCTCAAAAAGTAGCAAAATAGGAGCCTGAGAAATGGCTCAACAGTTAAAAGCACTTGGTACTTTTTTTTTTTTTTTGGTCTTTTCGCGACAGGGTCTCCCTGTAGTCCCAGCTGTCCTGGAACTCACTCTGTAGACCAGGCTGGCTTTGAACTTACAAAGATCTGCCTTTCTCTGCCTCCCAAGTGCTAGGATTAAAGGCATGCGCCACCATGCCCAGCTAAGCACTTGGACCAGAGTTGGGCTCCTTGTACTCACAACTGCCTGTAACTCCAGTTCCAGGGGATCTGACACCCTCTTCTGGCTTCCACAGATTCTGCACTTACGTGGTACATACACAGATGTAGAAACATAAATTTGGGGCTGGAGAGATGGCCTAGTGGTTAAGAGTGCCGACCGCTCTTACAGAGGACCCAGGTTCCATCCCCGGCACCCACATGGTGGCCGAGAGCTGTCTGAAACTCCAATTCCAGGAGAACTCCAGTTCCAGGGGAATCCGACGCCATCTTCTGACCTCCGCAGCATTGCACAACACGGGTGCACAAACTTTATGACAGTACATTCATACACATACAGAAATAAATAAAAAAATTTGTTAAAAAAAAAGATAAATTTAAAAATAATAAATCCGGAAACAATAAAACAGGCAGTATGAGGCTCCAGGTTCAATCCTCAATACTGCATAAAACAGAAGAGTATGTCCTAGATCCTACCACTCTTTCCAGACTCTGAACTATACCTTCTTCTCCCATTGTAGTTCTTGAACCACTTGGATATACTTGCTATCTTCAGTACCTTATCATCCACTCTTTCCCCAGCCTATTAGAATTTGAATTCCATTTCCATTCTTTGAAAGTTACTCAGGGCATCAGTGTGTCTTCCACATTCCTAAATCATATCACTTTCCCTATTGCTATTTGCTCTTTCCACTTATTTTCTTAGCTTTGTTAATATCAGGTTCTTGTTTTTCTTCTCTTTGGTTACTCCACTTCAGCCCCCTTTAGATGCTCCACCTCTGTTATTTCTCTAAGGTTTCTTCCCAAGTAACCGAGTTCATTTCAGTTAGCATCTATGTACTAACAATCCCAGATCTGTATTGTGAGTCTTGGACCAGGCCTCCTCTCCAAGCGCATATGCCTACCTATATATTTAGTACCTCCCCTTGGATTTATTTCAGGTATCTCACTAACATAGCCAATATTCAATTCAGTCTTTGCTTCAACTGATTCTAGAATTCCCCTTCAAATAAACAGTGTTGCTGTTCTGTTATCTACTAAAACCAGAAATCAGGAACTACCCTTGACTCTCATTTCCTTATTTCTTTTTTTTTTAATTTTTAAAAAAATTTTATTTATTTCCGTATGTGTATGAATGTATTGTTTGCATGCAAGTCTGTGCACCCATGAGGTGCAATGCCGCGGAGGTCAGAAGAGGGCGTCAGACTCCCCTGGAACTGGAGTTCTCCTGGAATTGGAGTTTCAGACGGCTCTCGGCCGCCATGTGGGTACTGGGGATCGAACCCTGGTCCTCTGCAAGAGCGGTCAGCGCTCTTAACCGCTAGGCCATCGCTCCAGCCCATTTCCTTATTTCTTACATTAAAAAACCCCAAACCAATAAAGACTTATTTCAAGCTGGGCATGGTGCCACGTACCTACACTCTCAGCACTTAGGAGGCAGAGGTAGAAAGATTATCATGAGTTTGAGGCCAGCTTGAGCTACAGTGTGAAACCTTGTCTCAAAACAACCTCCCCCCACACACAAAACAAAGAAAATCCCCCCAACAAACAGAAAATTTGTTTAAATCTCCAAAATTCATGTTTCTTATGCTCATTTCTCCCATTTCTATTGCTACCACCCCTATCCAGGCTGCCTCCTCCATCTTCTTCCATCTAGTTTAAGGCTGGCCTTGAACTCCTTGCCCTCCTGCCTCTACACACCAAGTGCCAGAATTACAGGTATTTGCTACCTTAACAAATCTTTTTTAATGACTCCTATGTGCACTAGGCCTTCAGGTAATAGTGAACCAAGTATAGTCTGTTCTCCAGAATTTTCCTAGTCATTAAATGATCACATGGTATTAGTGGTAAATGCTGTAATATGATAATAAATAGGTTAAAGTGATATTAATTGCATGTGGAAGAGGAAACTTAGCACCAAATAGAGTATTCAAAGAAAGATGCTCTGAAGAAGTGACCTTTAAACTTTGGTTGTAATGATGGGAAGGGGCCAGTCTTGTGACTGGAGGATGCACATCCAGCAAGGAAAACAGCAGGTATCAAGCCTCATGAAAACACTGAACTTGGGGCTGGAGAGATAGCCTAGCGGTTAAGAGCACCGACGCTCTTGCAGAGGACCCGGGTTCGATCCCCAGCACCCACATGGCGGCTAAAACCGTCTGTAACTCCAATTCCAGGAGAACTCCAGTTCCAGGGGAATCCGAGACCCTCTTCTGACCTCCGCGGCATTGCACGACATGGGTGCACAGACCTGCATGCAGACACTACATTCATACACATACAAAAATAANCCCCCACACACAAAACAAAGAAAATCCCCCCAACAAACAGAAAATTTGTTTAAATCTCCAAAATTCATGTTTCTTATGCTCATTTCTCCCATTTCTATTGCTACCACCCCTATCCAGGCTGCCTCCTCCATCTTCTTCCATCTAGTTTAAGGCTGGCCTTGAACTCTTGCACCTCCTGCCTCTACACACCAAGTGCAGAATTACAGTGTATTTGCTACCTTAACAAATCTTTTTTAATGACTCCTATGTGCACTAGGCCTTCAGGTAATAGTGAACCAAGTATAGTCTGTTCTCCAGAATTTTCCTAGTCATTAAATGATCACATGGTATTAGTGGTAAATGCTGTAATATGATAATAAATAGGTTAAAGTGATATTAATTGCATGTGGAAGAGGAAACTTAGCACCAAATAGAGTATTCAAAGAAAGATGCTCTGAAGAAGTGACCTTTAAACTTTGGTTGTAATGATGGGAAGGGGCCAGTCTTGTGACTGGAGGATGCACATCCAGCAAGGAAAACAGCAGGTATCAAGCCTCATGAAAACACTGAACTTGGGGCGGAGAGATACCTAGCGGTTAAGAGCACCGACGCTCTTGCAGAGGACCGGGTTCGATCCCCAGCACCACACATGGCGGCTAAAACCGTCTGTAACTCCAATTCCAGGAGATACGCAAGTTCCAGGGGAATCCGAGACCCTCTTCTCGCTCCGCGGCAGTGCACGACAATGGGTGCACAGACCTCAATCAACATACATTCATAACATACAAAAACATAAATAAATAATAAAAAAAAAAAAAAAAAAAAAAAAAAAGAAAACACTGAACTGAGGAATGAAAGACCATTATGGTAGAGGAGCAGAATAAGTCATGGGAAAGCTGTCAGGAAGTGCAGCGAAGAGACTGAGCAAGGGGATTACTGACCCTTTTACAACATGGAAATCCACTGGAAGGTTCTAACTCCTCACTAATTTTTTTTCCACAATTTTTTTGTTGTTGTTATTAGTTTGGTTTTGGTCTTTTTGAGACAGGGTCTCCCTGTAGTCCCAGCTGTCCTGGAACTTGCTATGTAGACCAGGCTGGCCTTGAACACACAGAGATCTGCCTGCCTCTGCCTCCTGAGTGCTGGGATTAAAGGTGTGTGCCACCATGCCCGGCCCCACAACATTTTTTTGTTTGGAGAGACAGGATCTCATGTATTACAGGTTGGTATTCAACTTGCTATATAATCAAGGATGACCTTGAACTTCTGCTTCCAACTCCTGGGTGCTAGGATTTAAGTTACATTAGTACTACATCCAGTTTATGTGGACTAGGGATGAAACCTGCTAGATAAGCACTCTACCACCTGAGCTATATCCCCAGCCATAATGGTCTTTTATTCTTTTTGTGCATGTGTGTTTGTGTGTATAGAGTATGTACACATATGTGCATGTGTGGAAGCCAGAACCAATATCATGTCTCTTCCTCTATTTTTCTTTTTTTTTAATTTTTTTATTTATTATTTTTCAAGTGTATGGATGTATTGTCTGCATGCAGGTCTGTGCACCTGTGTTGTGCAATGCTGCAGAGGTCAGAAGAGGGCGTTGGATTCCCCTGGAGCTGGAGTTAAAGATGGTTCTCAGCCACCATATGGGTGCTGGGGATCGAACCCGGGTCCTCTGCAAGAGCAGTTGGCACTCTTAACCACTAAGCCACCTCTCCAGCATCTATTTTTCTTTTCCTAATTGAGCTTTTGTAGTTTCATAGAACAGTTCTTAATCAAATTTAGACCCCCTCCACCATCCATGCCCCTCCAACTCCCAACCAGGCCTCATGTATTCCACCATACATGGTAAGTCCTATCCAGTTAAGCATTTGTACCCAGATGTCCTTAAGTGAAAATTCATCACTGGAGTCTAGTCAAGAGATCATAAGGCATACTCTCCCTCACCAGTAATCAATAAGTCTCCAATATTTCTCAGTCTAGATCTGGCCCACCACCCGTTTCTCTCCTCCCCTCTGGACTCTTGTTTAATTGTGTTAGCATGGGTCCTGTGCTCTATGCCACCATTGCCACAAGTTCACATGTGCAAGCTTCCGGTGGCCTGAAATCCTCTGTTCCCCTATGTCCATGAACCAGCCCTGGCTCTTACAATCTTTCTGCCCCCTCTTCTGCAATGGTGCCTGAGCTGTGGGTGGGCAAGTTTCAAAATAAGATGCCTTCCGTGTGTATCATACTGTTGTATAAGGAAGCTCCGCTGGCGAGGGTTGAGGGATGCATTAATTTTCTCTGTACCCCTTACTATGTTCCATGAGCCTTAGGTACAGAGGTTCAACTGTAGATATGTCACCCAGGACTGGGCATCTCAATGTATACTTTCTGTGTCTGATCACTTGTGGTAGCCTCTATCTGTTGCAGTAAGAAGCTTCCTTGATGAGTGGTGTACTATATGCTTGTCTGTAAATATAAGGATCCATGTTTTGCTTCTGGTAAGAAATTTAATTTGTCTAGAGATATTACAAAGCTTGGGTTTTCTCCAGGATCTATGTCCTCTCAATCCATGTGTATTTGGCTACAATAGTGCCACCTATCAGTTCACTCCCATTGAGAGTGCTTTAAGGTCAATTAAATAGCTGTTTATTTCCTCCCCTCCCCAAATAACAGTGCCACTACTGCACCAGTAGGGGTAGCTTGCTATGCTGGTTGTTACGGTTAATAGCTTTTATGGCTGGGTTAGACCGCTGATTGATCTTCTCCCTTAACAGTTTGAGTATTATCATCTAGGATTATGAGAGCTTCAGGTAGCAAGCTTCCAGGTCAGTTCCTGCTCCATTGCTCCAGGTCCTGTATCTGAAGTATGTCCTGTCTTCAGCAGTAGGGTCTTATCTATAAGTTCTGAGAGCTAACCAAGAGCTTTGGTAATAGCCTGTGTTATTTTGGGAGTCTCCTGGATTATCCTCACCTACCACTCAAAGGGAGGTCTCTTCTGTCTGGCACTGTGTTCCTTATCAAACAGCCCCATATATATATATATATATATATGCTGATGTTAAGACACTGTGTGTTCATTTCTCATGGGGTTGTGGGGATATCACATTTCCTTCTGGGTTCTTTAGTCCCCCAAAGATGTATTCATCTCTATTCTTTTTTCCTCCTATCCAACCTCTTCCCTCCCTCCCCATTTTCCCAACCCTACTCCCCAATAACACCCACCTCTCACAATCCCCCTCTTTTGACCCCCCCCACACCGAGGCCCCTTGCATGTCCCTCCCTCCCTTTCCTCCTAGCCAAACTCTCCCAATTTCCCAGTGTCCTCCCTCGTAACATCCATTTCCTACTCTCCCCCCTTTTTTTGTTGTTGTTCGTTTGTTTGTTTGTTTGTTTGTTTGTTTTTTGAGACAAGGTCTCCCTGTAGCCCCAGCTGTTCTGGAACTCACTATGTAGACCAGGCTGTCCTTGAACTCACAGAGATCCGCCTACCTCTGTCTCCCAAGTGCTGGGATTAAAGGAGTGCGCCACCACACCTGGCTTCTGGTTCCTTCTTTTCCTTTACATCCATGTTTCCTTTCCATTTTCCTGGCTCCTGGTGTTACATCAGGATATAGTCTTACATATAAGGGACTGGTGCTATAATCCACAAATGAGAGAACATATATCTCTTGTATTTTTGTGTTTGTGTTATTTCACTTGGTATAACACTCTCTAGTCCCATCCATTTACCTGCAAATTTCATAATTTCATCTTTTCTTACTGCTGAGTAGAATTCCAGTATTTAAATGTACCACATTTTCATTATCCAGTTGAGGGATATGTTGGTTGTTTCCATTTCTTAGCTATTGTGAACAGAGCAGCAATAAAACGTGGATGTACAGGTATCTCTACAGTATGATGAGTCTTTTGGGTATATGCCAAGGAGTGGTAAACTGGATTATATGGTAGATTAATTTTAGTTTTCCATAGTGGTTACACAAGTTTCCATTACCACCAACAGTAATGAGCATTCCTCTTTCTCCATATCCTTGCCAGCATTTGGAATTGTTTGTTCTCTTGATCTTAGCCAGTCTATCTAGAGTAAGATGGAATCTTAAAATAGTTTTATCTGCATTTCTTTAATTACTAAGGATATTGAGCTGTTTTTAAAGTGTTTTGTAACCATTTTTATTCATTTGAGAAATCTCTGTTCAGGTCTATAACCCATTTTTTTATTGGGCCATTTATTTTCTTGTTTTTTGAGTTCTTTATATATTCTTGATATCAGTCCTCTGTTGGATGTATCAGTGGTAAAGATTTTCTCCCACTCAATGGGTTTCCTCTTCCCTTCATTGGTTGTCTCTTTTGCTGTACAGAAGCTTTGTAGTTTAATGAGATTCTACTTATTGATTGTTAACCTTAATGCCTGAGCAGCTGATGTCTGATTTAGAAAGTCCTTTCCTACACTGATATTTTAAGGCTGTGCCTATGTATTCTTCTAGGAGTTTCAGAGTTTCAGGTTTTATTTATTTATTTATTTATTTATTTATTTATTTATTTATTTTTTGGTCTTTTTGAGACAGGGTCTCCCTGTAGTCCCAGCTGTCCTGGAACTCACTCTGTAGACCAGGCTGGCCTTGAACTCACAAAGATCCGCCTGCCTCTGCCTCCCAAGTGCTAGGACTAAAGGCGTGTGCCATCACGCCCGGCTGAGTTTCAGGTTTTATACTAAGGTCTTAGATCCATTTGGAGTTGGCTTTTGTGCAAGGTGAAAGATAAGGGTCCAATTTTATTCTTCTGCAGGTAGAGATCGAGTCTTTCCTCCATTGTGTGTTCTTAGCACCTTTGTCAAATACCAGGATTGAGTCTTCAGGCTGCTTTGAATATTTCAGATAATCGAAGATACTCCCAGGCTAAGATTGAAATACTCATTTTGCTTTGGGTTTGTATAGTTCTCTAAATTCAGTGTGTTAATACAAATTATATAATAATAGCTGGGTGTGGAGAGATGGCTCAGCGGTTAAGAGCACTGACTGCTCTTGTAGAGGACTTGGATTCAATTCCCAGCACCCACATAGTGGCTAAGAACCATCTTAGACAGGGCATGGTGGTGCACACCTTTAATCCCAGCACTCAGGAGGCAGAGGCAGGTGGATCTCTGTGAGTTCAAGGCCAGCCTGGTCAACAGTGAGTTCCAGGAGAGCTGGGGCTACATGCAGACCCTACCTCAAAAAGACACACACACACACAAACACACACACACACACACACACACACACACAAAAGGTAAAGAAAAGGACTGGAGACAGTGGACAGCCCTATCTGGTTCCTGATTTAATGGGAATGACACTTCCAATTTTTCTCTGTTTAGAATGATGTTGACTGTGGGCTTGTTGTATATAGTTTCAATTATATTGAGGTATGTTCCCTTTAGACCAAGTCCTTCTAGGACTTTTAGTTGAATGCGAGTTGGATTTTGTCAAAGGTCTTCTGCATCTATTGAGATGACCATGTGTTTTTTGTCTTTAAGTCTATTTACATGTTTTATTATATTTATTAAGGCACATATATTGAACCATCCCTGCATCTCTGGAATAAAGCTGACTTGAATGAGATAGATGATCTTTCTGATGTGTGTCTGTATGTGGTTTGTGAGTATTTTGTTGAGCATCTTTGCATTTATGTTTACTAAGGACTTCTATTCTTTGCTCCTCATCACTGGGCTTACAGGCAAATGTCACACCTAGCTTTGTGAATGTTGGGGATTTCAACTCAAGTTCTTATGTTTGCACAGCAACCACTTTATCCAATGTGTAATTTCCTAGCTCCCACAGTTATCTTTTTACCATACAGATCTTGTTCAGATCTTTGCCTGTGGCTCTTAGAAATACTAGACTTACTTCTCACTGGGCGTGGTGGTGCACGCCTTTAGTCCTAGCACTTGGAAGGCAGAGGCAGGCGGATCTTTGTGAGTTCAAGGCCAGCCTGGTCTACAGAGAGTTCCAGGACAGCTGGGGCTACAGGGAGATTCTGTCTCGAAAAGTCCAAAAAAAAAGAAATACTAGACTTCTCTCAATTTGTTAAATACACTGTGGAACATGCTGTTCTTACCCAGAATGCTTTTCTTTTTCAACTAGACATATTACTTGTATCTTGGCTATATCAACTTCCTGAGGGACTCCTTTTGAAATTTCTGAACCTTGGATTATGTTAGGGTCTTCTGTATGTTTCTCTCTTAGTATCTTGCTTGCTTTCTTTTTTCTACTCTGTTCACATATGACTATATTTTAAATATATTTATTTTATTTTATTCATTTATTTTAAAAAATTATTATTGTGTATGAGTACAGGTGCCCATGGAGGTCAGAGGACAACTTTCAGGGGTCAGTTCTTTCCTTCCATCATGGATTCTGTGTATTGAAGTTATGTCATCAGGGTTGTGTGGCAAGTGCTTTTACCTGCTAAGCATGTTGCTGGCCTCAAATTTTCATTTTATACTACACAGCATACTTAAAAAGCAGTAAAATGTTCCACCCCTGCTAGTATAAACTGTAAGCTCTAGAAGGCCAGGGATCATGTTTGGGTTACTTGCTCACTGAGGTATCCCAGGCTCCTGGCATATAACCTGCAGATATTAGGTACTCAGCAAATATGTTAACGGAGCAATTGATTTTCATCCTTATAATACCACTAGAAGTTAGCTATTATTAACCCTACTTACAAAAGAATAGACTATTCAAAGAGGATTTCATGACCTTCCCTGATCATATTGGAGCAAATATATTTATATGTATACAGATGGCAAAGTAACCTTCCCCAAGACTATAGGTCAAGACTGCTGTGAGGAAACTTTTAACTGGAAGTGGGGCTGGTAAGATGGCTCATAAAGGCCTGATGGACCTGACTTTGAACCTAGAATGACAATGGAAAAAGAGACCAAATTCTGAAAGTTGTCCTCTGACATACATATATATATATATATATATATATATATATATATATATATATATTTTAATATAAAATAAATATATAGTTTCACTGAGGAAGTGCACTGGACTGAGGGCTTGCTAACTATTAATGAGCTGAACTTATTTCCATCCTGACTCTAGGGATTCTGAAGGCAGTGGTTGTATTTAACCATCAATGAATATGTAAGGAATTCCGTGTTGTTTGGTAACAATGAAATTCCCAAACTTGATCTTTTGAAACAGGAATGATTTCTTTTTTTTTTTTTTTTTATTAATTTTTATTGATGCTTTGTGCATTTCATACATTTTTTCCAATTCAGTTCAGGCTTATTTCCCTTTCCCTCCCCCCCACCCCCACCCCATCCCAGATCATGCATTCTGCCATNCCCCCACACACAAAACAAAGAAAATCCCCCCAACAAACAGAAAATTTGTTATAAATCTCTCAAAATTCATGTTTTCTATGACTCATTTTTCTCCCATTCTATTGCTACCACCCCTATCCAAGTCTGCACGCTCCTCCATCTTCTTCCATCTAGTTTTAAGGGTGGCCTTGAACTCCTTTGACCTCCTCCTCTCACACCAAGTGTCCAGAATTAATGGTTATTTCGCTACCTTAACAACATCTTTTTTTAATGACTCACTAGTGCACTAGGCCTTCAGGTAATAGTGAACCAGTATATCTGTTCTCCAGAATTTTCCGTCATAACTGATCACATGGTATTAGTGGTAAATGCTGTAATATGATAATAAATAGGTTAAGTGATATTAATATGCACTGTGGAAGGGAAACTTAGCACCAAATAAGTAATTCAAAGAAAGAGCTCTGAAGAAGTGACCTTTAAACTTTGGTTGTAATGATGTGAAAGGGCCCAGTCTTCTGACTGGGGATGCCATCAGCAAGGAAAACAGCAGGTATCAAGCCTCATGAAAACACTGACACTTGGGGTGGAGAGATAGCTAGCGGTTAAACACCGACGCTCTTGCAGAGGACCCGGGTTCGATCCCAATCACCCACAGGCGGCTAAAACCGTTCTGTAACTCCAATTGCCAGGAGACACCACAGTTCCAGGGGAATCCGAGACCTCTTCTGACTCCGCGCATTGCACGACATGGGTGGCACAGACCTGCATCAGACACTACATTCATACACATAAAAAACATAAATTAAATAAAAAAAAAAAAAAAAAAAAGAAAAACATGAACTGGGAGGAATGAAGACCATTATGGTAGAGGAGCAGAATAAGTCATGGGAAAGCTGTCAGGAAGTGCAGCGAAGAGACTGAGCAAGGGGATTACTGACCCTTTTACAACATGGAAATCCACTGGAAGGTTCTAACTCCTCACTAATTTTTTTTCCACAATTTTTTTTGTTGTTATTAGTTTGGTTTTGGTCTTTTTCTGAGACGTGTCTCCCCGGTAGTTCCCAGCTGTCTGGAACTTGCGATGTAGACACAGGCTGGCTTGACACACAGGAGTCTGCCTGCCTCCCCCCCTCTGCCTTCCTGAGTGCTGGGATTCAAAGTGTGTTGTGCCCACCATGCCCGGCCCCACAACATTTTTTTGTTTGGAGAGTGACAGATCTCATGTATACAGGTTGGTATTCAACTTGCTATATAATCAAGGGACTGACCTGAACACTTCTGTCCTTCCCAACTCCCTGGTGCTAGGATTTTAAGTTACTTAGTACTACAAAGAGTCCAGTTTATGTGGATAGGGATGAAACCTGCTAGATCAAGACACCTCTACACTGAGCTACATCCCAGCCATAATGGTCTTTTATTCTTTTGTGCATGGTGGTTATTGTGTGTATGAGTTATGTCACCACATATGTGCATTGGGGAAGCCAGAACCAATAATCGGTCTTCCGCTATTTTTCTTTTTTTTAATTTTTTTATTTATTATTTTTCAAGTTATGGATGTATTGTCTGCATGAGGTCTGTGCACCTGTGTTGTGCCAATGCTGCAGAGGTCAGAAGAGGCGTTGGATTCCCCTGGGAGCTGGAGTTGAGTTAAAGATGGTTCTCACCACATGTGGTGCTGGGAGATCGACCCGGTGGTCCTCTGCAAGAGCCAGTTGGCACTCTTAACCACTAGCCAACCCTCCAGCATCTATTTTTCTCTTCCTAATTGAGCTTGTGTAGTTTCATAGAACAGTTCTAAATCAAAAATTTAGACCCCCTCCACCATCCAGCCCCTCCACCTCCCAACAGGCCTCATGTATTCCACCATACAGTAAGACCTATCAGTCAACATTTCGTACCCAGATGTCCTTAAGTGAAAATTCATCATGGAGGTCAGTCAAGAGAGATCATAAAGGCATACCTCCCTCACCAGGTAATCAATAAGTCTCCAATATTTCTCAGTCTAAGTCTGGCCACCACCCATTTCTCTCTTCCCTCTGGACTCTTGTTTAATTTGTTTAGGCATGGGTCCTGTGCTCAATATGGCCACCTTGCCACAAGTTCACAGTGCAAGCTTCCGGTGGCCTGAATGTCCTCGTCTGTCCACCTATGTCAGAACCAGCCCGGTGGCTCTTACAACTTCTTTCTACCCATCTTCTGCAATGGTGCCTTAGCTGTGGGTGGGCACAGTTTCAAATAAGATGCCTTCCGTGTGATCATACTGTTGTATAGGAAGCGCCGCTGGCGAGGGTTGAGGGGATGCATTAATTTTCTCTGTTTACCCCTTACTATGTTCCAGAGCCTTAGGGTACAGAGGTTCAACTGTCGATATGTCACCAGGCTGGCATCTCACAGTACACACGTATGTTGATCATTGTGAATGTAATAATCCTCTATCTGTTGCAGAAGAGCTCCTTGATGAGTGGTGTATAAAGACTATATATGCCTTGTCTGTAAATAAGGATCCATGTTTTGCGCTGGTAATAATTTTACTTTGTCTAGAGACTATTAACAAAAGCTTGGGTTTTCTCAGGATCTGAGTCCTCTCAAATCCATGTGGTATTTGGCTACAATAGTGCCACCTATCAGTTCACTCCCATTGAGAGGCTTTTAAGTGTCAAGTTAAATAGCTGTTTATTTCCTCCCCTCCCCAAATAACAGTGCCACTACTGTCAACAGTAGGGGTACTTTGTATGCTGGTTGTTTACGGTTAAATAGCTTTTATGGCTGGAGGTTTAGACCGCTGATTGAAGTTCTCCCTTAACAACGTTGTTGTATTGATTCATCTAGGATTAATAGGAGCCTCAGGAGCAAGCTTCCAGTCAGTTTCCTGCCCCATTGCTCCAGGTCACCGGTATCTGACGTATGTTCCTGTCTCAGCAGTAGGGTCTTATCTATAAGTTCTGGATGAGCTAACCAAAGAGGCTTGGGTAATAGCCTGTGTTATTTTGGGAGTCTCTGGATTATCCTCACCTACCACTCCAAGGGAGGTCTCTTCTGTTTCTGGCACGTGTTCCTTATCAAAACAGCCCAACATATAATATATATATATATATGCTGATGTTAAGACACTGGGTTCATTTCTTCATGGGGTTGTGGGGATATCACATTTCCTTCTGGGTTCTTTAGTCCCCCAAAGATGTATTCATCTCTATTCTTTTTTCCACTCCATATCCAACCTTTCCTCCCTCCCCATTTTCCCAACCCTATCCCCCAATAACACCCACCTCTCACAATCCCCCTCTTTTTGACCCCCCCACCACCACCGAGGCCCTTGCATGTCACTCCCCCCCTTTCCTCCTAGCCACTCTCTCCCAATGTCCCAGTGTCCTCCCTCGTAAAACATCCATTCTACTCTCCCACCCTTTTTTTTGTCTGTTGGTTCGTTTGTTTGTTTGTTTGTTTGTTTGTTTTTTTGAGACAAGGTGCTCCCTTTAGCCCACAGCTGTCTGGAACTCACTATTTAGTGACCACGGCTGTCCTGACCTCACAGAGATCCGCCTACCTCGTCTCCGCCCTTGTGGGTTAAAGGATGTCGCCACCACACCTGGCTCTGGTTCCTTTTTTCCTTTACATCCATTTTCCTTTCCATTTTCCTGGCTCCTGGTGTACATCCAGGAATAGTCTTACATATAAGGGACTGGTGCTATAATACACAAATGAGAGAACATATATCTCTTGTATTTTTGTGTTTGTGTTATTTCACTTGGTATAACACTTCTCTAGTTCCCATCCATTTACCTGCAAATTTCATAATTTCCATTCTTTTTACTCGAGTAGAATTCCAGTATTTAAATGTACACCATTTTCATTATCCAGTGTGAGGGCTAGTTGGTTGTTTCCATTTTTAGCTATTGTGACAAGCACGCAGCATAAAAAGTGGATGTACAGATCTCTACAGTATGATGACTTTTGGTATATGCCAAGAGTGGTAAACTGGATTATATGGTAGATTAATTTGTTTTCCATAGTGGTTACACAAGTTTATCATTCCACCAAGAAAATGAGCCATTCTCTCTTTCTCCATATCCTTGCCAAGCATTTGGAATTGTTTGTTCTCTTGACTTAGCCAGTCTATTAGAGTAAGATGGAATCTTATTAAATAGTTTTTATCTGCATTTCTTTAATTACTAAGGATATTGAGCTGTTTTAAAGGTTGTTGTTTGTACCATTTTTTATTCATTTTAGAAATCTCTGTTCAGGTCCATAACCCATTTTTTTATTGGGCCATTTATTTTCTTGTTTTTGAGCTCTTTATATATTTTGATATAGTCTCTCTGTTGGATGTATCAGTGGTAAAGATTTTCTCCCACTCAATGGGTTCTCTCTTCCCTTCATTGGTTGTCTCTTTTGCTGTACAGAAGCTTTGTAGTTTAATGAGATTCTACTTATTGATTGTTACCTTAATGCCGAGCAGCTGATGTCATTTAAAATCCTTTCCTACACACTGATATTTTAAGCTGTGCTATGTATTCTTCTAGGAGTTTCAGAGTTTCAGGTTTTATTTATTTTTATTTATTTATTTATTTATTTATTTATTTTTTGGTCTTTTTGAGACAGGGTCTCCTGTAGTCCCAGCTGTCCTGGAAACTCACTCTGTAGACCAGGCTGGCCTTAGACTCACAAAGATCCGCCTGCCTCTGCCTCCCAAGTGCTAGACTAAAGGGGTGTGCCATCACGCCCGGCTGAGTTTCAGGTTTTATACTAAGGTCATTGATCCATTTTGGAGTTGCTTTTGGCAAGTGAAAGATAAGGGTCCAATTTTATTCTTCTGAGGTAGAGATCGAGTCTTTCTCCATTGTGTGTTCTTAGCACTTTGTCAAATACCAGGATTGCGTTTCAGGCTGCTTTGATATTTCAGATAATCGAAGATACTCCCAGGCTAAGATTGAAATACTCATTTTGCTTTGGGTTTGTATAGTTCTCTAAATTCAGTGTGTTAATACAAATTATATAATAATAGCTGGGTGTGGAGAGATGGCTCAGCGGTTTAAGAGCACTGACTGCTCTTGTAGAGGACTCTGGATTCAATTCCCAGCACCCACCTAGGGGCTAAGAACCATCTTAGACAGGCGGTGGTGCACACCTTTATCTCCAGCACTCCAGGAGGCAGAGGCAGGTGGATCTCTGTGAGTTCAAGGCCAGCCTGGTCAACAGTGAGTTCCACGGAGAGCTGGGGCTTACATGCAGACCCTACCTCAAAGACACACCACAACACACAAACACACACACACACCACACACACCAACACAAAGGTAAAGAAAAGGACTGGAGACAGTGGACACCCTATTCTGGTTCCTGATTTAATGGGAATGACACTTCCAATTTTTCTCTGTTTTAGAATGATGTTGACTGTGGGCTTGTTGTATATAGTTTCAATTATATTGAGGTATGTTCCCTTAGACCAAGTCCTTCTAGGACTTTTTAGTGAATGGAGTTGGATTTTGTCAAAGGTCTTCTGCATCTATTGAGATGACCATGTGTTTTTGTCTTTAAGTCTATTTACATGTTTTATTATTTATTAAGGCACATATATTGAACCATCCCTGCATCTCTGGAATAAAGCTGACTTGAATGAGATAGATGATCTTTCTGATGTGGTTCTGTATGTGGTTGTGAGTATTTTGTTGAGCATCTTTGCATTTATGTTTACTAAGGACTTCTATTCTTTGCTCCTCATCACTGGGCTTACAGGCAAATGTCACACCTAGCTTTGTGAATGTTGGGGATTTCAACTCAAGTTCTTATGTTTGCACAGCAACCACTTTATCCAATGTGTAATTTCCTAGCTCCCACAGTTATCTTTTTACCATACAGATCTTGTTCAGATCTTTGCTGTGGCTCTTAGAAAATACTAAGACTTACTTCTCACTGGGCGTGGTGGTGCACGCTTTAGTCCTAGCACTTGAGGCAGAGGCAGGCGGATCTTTGTGCAGTTCAAGGCCAGCCTGGTCTACAGAGAGTTCCCGGACAGCTGGGCTACAGGGAGATTCTGTTCTCGAAAAGTCCAAAAAAAAGAAGAAATACTAGACTTCTCTCAATTTGTTAAATACACTGTGGAACTGCTGTTCTTACCCAGAATGCTTTTCTTTTTCAACGACTATTACTGTATCTTGGCTATATCAACTTCCTGAGGGACTCCTTTTGAAATTTCTGAACCTTGGATTATGTTAGGGTCTTCTGGATGTTTCTCTCTTAGTATCTTGCTTGCTTTCTTTTTTCTACTCTGTTCACATATGACTATATTTTAAATATATTATTTTATTTTATTCATTTATTTAAAAATTCATTATTGTGTATGATACAGTGCCCATGGAGGTCAGAGGACAACTTTCAGGGGTCAGTTCTTCCTTCCATCATGGATTCTGTGTATTGAAGTTATGTCATCAGGGTTGTGTGGCAAGTGCTTTTACCTGCTAAGCATGTTGCTGGCCCCAAATTTTCATTTTATACTACACAGCATACTTAAAAAGCAGTAAAATGTTCCACCCCTGCTAGTATAAACTGTAAGCTCTAGAAGGCCAGGGATCATGTTTGGGTTACTTGCTCACTGAGGTATCCCAGGCTCCTGGCATATAACCTGCAGATATTAGGTACTCAGCAAATATGTTAACGGAGCATTGATTATCATCTATATATAAAAACAAAATACCACTAGAAGTTAGCTATTATTAACCTACTTACAAAAGAATAGACTATTCAAAGAGGATTTCATGACCTTCCCTGATCATATTGGAGCAAATATATTTATACTGTATACAGATGGCAAAGTAACCTCCCAAGACTATAGGTCAAGACTGCTGGAGGAGGAAACTTTTAACTGGAAGTGGGGCTGTTAAGATGGCCAGATAAAGGCCTGATGGACCTGACGTTGAACCTAGAATGACAATGGAAGAAGAGACCAATTCTGAAAGTTTCCTCTGACATCCATATATATATATATATATATATATATTATATATATTATATGTATTTCTTAATAATAATAGTGATTAGATTGCTAATGAGAGCTTATGAAAAGGACATTCATATTTAGTATGTTTGATACAGTGGAAGCAGGGTTTCCAGATTGAAACTAAGGCTCAGGCAAATCAGGTCCAAGGTGTACAACTAGTCATTTCTGATTCAAACAAAACTAACTTCAGATCCTTACTATGACACTACATGTTCCTGAAATAATGTGAGAATTTATTGAACAACATAGGTTACTACCCTAGAGTCAACCAAACCATTTATGAAACTTGGAAAAAACTGAAATTCTATTTTTTATTTGTATGCAACAGCTTTAAACAAAATTGGAGTAAGTTTTTCAGCAAATGATACCTCACTAAATCTGAGCTAGCCTTGCATAACTGACTTGAATAACTTTGCCTTCATAAGATCTGGTTAATTTCTTCTCTGGATGAGTTCTCTAGAATTCCCTTAGAACTTTGAGAGAATAAGGAAGGGGCTAGAGCCTTCTCTATAAGGACATCCCAATTTTCTTAAGGACTCAGTGAAAGGCTTAGGGTCAAATCCAAAAACAGATTCATTTTCCTCTCGGTTCTTGGGTGTCTCTGAAGAATTGTGGCTGTAAAACATGATGTTTAAAAGGAAGTATCTTCCTTTATGACATCATCAGAGAGCCAGCTAAGAGGACTGTTTAAAACACTCTTAGAACAACAGCCACTTTCGTGGGAGCTAAGAACAGCAGCTTAAAAAAAAAATGAGGTAAGCCGGGCTGGTGGCGCAAACCTTAGCCGGGCGTGGTGACGCACTTGGCACGCAGGAGGCAGAGGCAGGGGGATCTTTGTGAGTTCAAGGCCAGCCTGGTCTACAGAGTGAGTTCCAGGACAGCTGGGGCTACAGAGAGACCCTGTCTCGAAAAAGACCAAAAAAAAAAAAAAAAATGAGGGTTAATATTCATGCTTAATCAGGATCCTGAAAACAAGCCAGCGGATAAAATACGGCATCTACCCAGAAGGCCACAGGCTTTCAGACGGTCAAGACAAATAAAAGTGGGTCCAAGGTAGCAGTTTCAGCACCTAGAGGGGCTGAGGTTACTACGTCTAATCCTCAGTGGGGACATGGGTACGTTCTTTCTTCAAGCCAACGAGGTGCTTCTGCTCCCCTTAGCCCTTCTTCCCAGCGAAGATTAGAAGCTGCATATCCTGCCACTTCCCACCCAACATCAGACTATCCTCAATCTTTCTCCCCACAGTCAGGGCCTGGCCTCTCTACAGTTTCCACTCTACAGGGAGCCCAGACCCGGTCAAGAACAGAGGGATCCCGCCATCACTCTCCTCATCAAAAGAGCCAGCCAGTCCAGACAATGCCTTCCCATTCCTCCGGCACACATGGAGGAAATGTTAGTCTAAACAGAGAGGAAGCAACACGAAGAAGTGAGAACAAGCCAGGGCATGAAGCTGGCTATCGTTCAGTTTTAGCCTCAGATGCCAAGTACTCCTGCCACTTAAATTTTATATGTGAAAATGCAGAGGAAGAGGATCCCCCCCTCCAAAGTCCAGAAACCCCCAGGGGATCAGAGTTCCTCGTAGGGTTTTATTTCACCCAAAGGATGAAGCCATACAAACAGACCCCATCTGAAGAACTACAGTTGAGGTCAAATCTTCAAAAAGTATCTCTATCCCAGAACATGGCAGTCGTGCCACAGCAGATCATCTTAGAAAGATCCCTGCCCAAGAGCCAGAAGTTGATCATCACAGCTTAATTCTTTCAGAACCCAAGGCCTTGAATAGAAATGTGAAATTATCATCAGGTCTTAAATTTTCCGTCCTTAGAGATTTAGATAGTGGGCCCCAAGTTCCTTCACGTTCTGTCTACACTGAGACAAAACCATCCTCAAAGATTTTAACATCAGAAGTGGAGTCCAATGTGAGGGTCACAAGCCGAGACCACGAGGTTGGACGTAAGGTGACCATCTCGCCAGCAATACAGTCAACTCATTGTGTGACAACTCAAGCAGTGTCTGAAAGTCCCTATAAATCTCCTGTGTATCCAGAGCCCTCCCCAAAGCCCTCCATCCATGCAGAACTGGAACTGACCCTTTGGCCTTTGCCCCCTCAGTCCTTACCTAGGTATGGGCCTGACTGCTCATGGTGGACCTTACTGAATCCTCAAGTTGAAGTCCCCCCAAGTCAGCCAACAATACCTGATTTTGAATCTAAGTCCCCTCCTCCCCTAGACCCTTTAGATTCTTTTTTTGAAATGGACTCAAGCCTTTTCTGTGATGACCTGATGTTCCAGAGAGAGAAGGCAAGCCTACCACCATCACCAAAGGAGTCTTCATGCCGGGTACCATTCATAGAAGTGCCAAAAGCCCCCAAACACACCAACAAACAACCCATTCAAGGGTTTAATGCTTTCTTTCCAGGTATGTGAAAAAGCAAAGTCTCTAGGTGCAGCCTTGATTTAGTGAAATAGGATACTGAGATAGGTAGGAAAGGTCCCTTTTTCATTCTGGGCCTCAGGGCTGTCTTCCTGTCTATGCCAGACTGGCTCCATCTCTGAGCCCCATACTTCATGTCTTTCCTGTCAGCTTCTCTAAGCTCCAAGCTAATGACATTGATGAAAATGGTTGAGTCCAAGCTGGGTGTGGTGGCACACGCCTTTAATCCTACCACTTGGGAGGCAGAGGCAGGTTGATCTTTGTGAGTTCAAGGCCAGCCTGGTCTACAGAATGAGTTCCAGGTCAGCTGGGGCTACAGGGAGACCCTGTCTCGAAAACACCAAAAAAAAAAAAAAAAAGAAAGAAAAAAAAAGAAAAGGTGCTTGATAGAGGGATACTCACGTTTCAACCCGTTGCTACCAAGTCTTTTGCATTTTTGAGAAAAGGTGTATATGAACATGTAAGTAACTTAGTTNCCCCCACACACAAAACAAAGAAAATCCCCCCAACAAACAGAAAATTTGTTTAAATCTCCAAAATTCATGTTTCTTATGCTCATTTCTCCCATTTCTATTGCTACCACCCCTATCCAGGCTGCCTCCTCCATCTTCTTCCATCTAGTTTTAAGGGTGGCCTTGAACTCCTTTGACCTCCTGCCTCTCACACCAAGTGCCAGAATTAAGTTATTTGCTACCTTAACAACATCTTTTTTTAATGACTCATAGTGCACTAGGCTTCAGGTAAATAGTTCAACCACGTATATCTGTTCTCCAGAATTTTCTCGTCATAACTGATCACATGGTATAGTGGTAAATGCTTTGTAATATGATAATAAATAGGTTAAAGTGATATTAATTGCATGTGGAAGAGGAAACTTAGCACCAAATAGAGTATTCAAAGAAAGATGCTCTGAAGAAGTGACCTTTAAACTTTGGTTGTAATGATGTGAAGGGGCCCAGTCTTGCTGACTGGCGGATGCACATCAGCAAGGAAAACAAGCAGGTATCAAGCCTATGAAAACCTGAACTTGGGGATGGAGAGATACGCTAGCGGTTAAGATCACCGACGCTCTGCAGAGGACCCGGGTTCGATCCCAAGCACCCACAGGCGGCTAAAAACCGTTTCTGTAACTCCAATTCAAGGAGACATCCAGTTCCAGGGGAATCCGAGACCTCTTCTGACCTCCGCTGCATTTGCACGACATGGGTGCACAGACCTGCATGCAGACACTACATTCATACACATACCAAAAAAAAATTAAATTATAAAAAAAAAAAAAAAAAAAGAAACACGAACTGAGGGAAGGAGAATGAAAGACCATTATGGTAGAGGAGCAGAATAAGTCATGGGAAAGCTGTCAGGAAGTGCAGCGAAGAGACTGAGCAAGGGGATTACTGACCCTTTTACAACATGGAAATCCACTGGAAGGTTCTAACTCCTCACTAATTTTTTTTCCACAATTTTTTTTGTTGTTATTAGTTTGGTTTTGGTCTTTTTCTGAGACGTTGTCTCCCTGTAGTCCCAGCTGTCTGGAACTGCATGTAGACCAGGCTGGCCTTGAACACCACAGAGATCTCCTGCCTCTTCCTTCCTGAGTGCTGGGATTCAAAGGTGTGTTGGCCCACCATGCCCGGCCCCACAACATTTTTTTGTTTGGAGAGTGACAGATCTCATGTATTACAGGTTGGTATTCAACTTGCTATATAATAAGGGACTGACCTTGAAACTTCTGCTCCAACTCCTGGTGCTAGGATTTAAGTTACATTAGTACTACATCCAGTTTATGTGGACTAGGGATGAAACCTGCTAGATCAAGAACCTTCTACACTGAGCTATATCCCCAGCCATAATGGTCTTTTATTCTTTTTGTGCATGGTGTCTATGTGTGTATGAGTATGTACACCACATATGTGCAGGGGAAGCCAGAACCAATAATCTGCTCTTCCTATATTTTTCTTTTTTTTAATTTTTTTATTTATTATTTTTCAAGGGTTAGGATGTTATTGTCTGCATTGAGGTCTGTGCACCTGTGTTGTGCCAATGCTGCAGAGGTCAGAAGAGGCGTTGGATCCCTGGGAGCTGGTAGTTGAGTTAAAGATGGTTCTCAGCCACCATATGGTGCTGGGAATCGACCCTGGTCGGTTCCTCTGCAAGAGCCAGTTGGCACTCTTAACCACTAGCCACCTCTCCAGCATCTATTTTTCTTTTCCTAATTGAGCTTTTGTAGTTTCATAGAAAAGTTCTTAATCAAAATTTAGACCCCCTCCATCCACACCCCCCCACCTTCCCAACAGGCCTCATGTATTCCACCATACAAGTTAAGTCCTATCCAGTTATAGCTTTCGTACCAGATGTCTAAGTGAAAATTCATCACTGAGTCTAGTCAAGAGAGATCATAAAGGCATACCTCCATCACCAGTGTTAATAAAAAGTCTCCAATATTTTCCAGTCTAAGGTGGCCTACCACCCATTTCTCTACTTCCCTCTGGACTCTTGTTTAATTGTGTTAGCATGGGTCCTGTGCTCTAGGCCCACCTTGCCACAAGTTCACAAGTGCAAGCTTACGGGTGGCCTTGGAAATTCCTTTGCCACCTATGTCATGGAACCAAGCCCGGGGGCTTTACAATCTTTCTACCCATCTTCTGCAATGGTGCCTAGCTGTGGGTGGGCACGTTTCAAACTAAGATGCCTCCGTGTGATCATACTGTTGTATAGGAAGCGACGCTGGCGAGGGTTGAGGGGAGATTAATTTCTCTGTTTACCCCTTACATGTCCAGAGCCTTAGGGACAGAGTTTCAACTGTTCGATATGTCACCAGGACTGGGCATCTCACAGACACAAACAAGTATTTGATCAGTTGTAGAACTCAGTAATAATCTCCATCTGTTGCAGAAGAAGCTTCCTTGATGAGTGGTGTATGTACTATATTGCTTGTCTGTAAAATAAAGGATCCATGTTTTGCTTCTGGTAAGAAATTTACTTTGTCTAGAGATTCTAATTAACAAAAGCTTGGGTTTTCTACAGGATCTGGTCCTCCTCAAATCCCATGTGTATTTGGCTACAATAGTGCCACCTATCAGTTCACTCCCATTGAGAGTTTTAAGTTCAATTAAATAGCTGTTTATTTCCTCCCCTCCCCAAATAACAGTGCCACTCAATGCAACAGTAGGGGTAGCTTGCTATGCTGGTTGTTACGGTTAATAGCTTTTATGGCTGGGTTAGGTTTAGACCGCTGATTGATATTCTCCCTTAACAACTTGTGTAGTATTATTTCATCTAGGATTATGAGGAGCCTAGGTAGCAAGTTCCAGGTCAGTTCCTGCTCCTTGCTCCAGGTCACTGTATCTGACGCTAGTCCTGTCTTCAGCAGTAGGGTCTTACTATAAAGTTCTGATGAGCTTACCAAAGAGGCTTTGGTAATAGCCTGTGTTCTTTTGGAGTCTCTTGGATTATCCGCACCTACCACTCCAGGGAGGTCTCTTCTGTTTCTGGCACTGGTCCTTATCAAAACAGCCCAAATATATATATATATATATATGCTGATGTTAAGACACTGTGTGTTCATTTCTCATGGGGTTGTGGGGATATCACATTTCCTTCTGGGTTCTTTAGTCCCCCAAAGATGTATTCATCTCTATTCTTTTTCCATCCATATCCACCTATTCCTCCCTCCCCATTTTCCCAACCCTACTCCCCAATAACACCCACCTCTCACAATCCCCCTCTTTTGACCCCCCCCCACCCGAGGCCCTTTGCATGTCCCTCCCCCCTTTCCTCCTACCCTTCTCCCAATTTCCCCGTGTCCTCCTCTCGTAACATCCATTCTACTCTCCCCCCTTTTTTTTGTCTGTTGGTTCGTTTGTTTGTTTGTTTGTTTGTTTGTTTTTTGAGACAAGGTCTCCCTTGTAGCCCCCAGCTGTCTGGAACTCACTATTTTAGGACCAGGCTGTTCCTGACCTCACAGAGATCCGCCTACCTCAGTGCTCCAGCCCTGATGGGATTAAAGATGACGCCACCACACCTGGCTTCTGGTTCCTTTTCCTTTACATCCATGATTCCTTTCCATTTCCTGGCTCCTGGTGTACATACAGGAATAGTCTTACATATAAGGGACTGGTGCTATAATACACAAATGAGAGAACATATATCTCTTGTATTTTTGTGTTTGTGTTATTTCACTTGGATAACACTTCTCTAGTTCCCATCCATTTACCTGCAAATTTCATAATTTCATTCTTTTTACTGCTGAGTAGAATTCCATATTTAAATGTACCACCTTTTCATTATCCAGTTGAGGGTAGTTGGTTGTTTCCATTTTTAGCTATGTGAACAGAGCACGCAATAAAAAGTGGATGTACAGATCTCTACAGTATGATGAGTCTTTTGGTATTGCCAAGAGTGGTAAACTGGATTATATGGTAGATTAATTTGTTTTCCATAGTGGTTACACAAGTTTATATTCCACCAAGAAAATGAGCCATTCTCTTTTCTCCATATCCTTGCCACACTTTGGAATGTTTGTTCTCTTGACTTAGCCAGTCATATTAGAGTAAGATGGAATCTTACTTAAATAGTTTTTTATCTGCATTTCTTTAATTACTAAGGATATTGAGCTGTTTTTAAAGTGTTTTGTTGTTTGTACCATTTTTTATTCATTTTAGAAATCTCTGTTCAGGTCATAACCCAATTTTTTTATTGGGCCATTTATTTTCTTGTTTTTGAGCTCTTTATATATCTATTGATATAGCTCTCTGTGGATGTATCAGTGGTAAAGATTTTCTCCCACTCAATGGGTTCTCTCTTCCCTTCATTGGTTGTCTCTTTTGCTGTACAGAAGCTTTGTAGTTTAATGAGATTCCACTTACTATTGTTCCTTAATGCGAGCAGCTGATGTCCATTTAAAATCTTTCCTACACACTGATATTTTAAGCTGTGCTATGTATTCTTCTAGGAGTTTCAGAGTTCTCAGGTTTTATTTATTTTTATTTATTTATTTATTTATTTATTTATTTTTTGGTCTTTTTGAGACAGGGTCTCCTGTAGTCCCAGCTGTCCTGGAAACTCACTCTGTAGACCAGGCTGGCCTTTAACTCACAAAGATCCGCCTGCCTCTGCCTCCCAAGTGCTAGATAAAGGGGTGTGCCATCACGCCCGGCTGAGTTTCAGGTTTTATACTAAGGTCTTAGATCCATTTTGGAGTTGGCTTTTGGCAAGTGAAAGATAAGGGTCCAATTTTATCTTCTGAGGTAAGAGATCGAGTTCTTTCTCCATTGTGTGTTCTTAGCACCTTTGTCAAATACCAGGATGACGTTTCAGGCTGCCTTTGATATTTCAGATAATCGAAGATACTCCCAGGCTAAGATTGAAATACTCATTTTGCTTTGGGTTTGTATAGTTCTCTAAATTCAGTGTGTTAATACAAATTATATAATAATAGTGGGGTGGAGAGATGGCTCAGCGGTTTAAGAGCACTGACTGCTCTTGTAGAGGACTCTGGATTCAATTCCAGCACCCACCTAGGGGTAAGAACCATCTTAGAAGCGCCGGTGGTGCACACCTTTATCCCAGCACTCCGGAGGCAGAGGCAGGTGATCTCTGTGAGTTCAAGGCCAGCCTGGTCAACAGAGAGTTCCACGGAGAGCTGGGGCTACATGCAGACCCTACCATCAAAGACACACCACAACACACAAACACACACACACACCACACACACCACACAAAGGTAAAGAAAAGGGACTGGAGACAGTGGACACCCTATTCTGGTTCCTGATTTAATGGGAATGACACTTCCAATTTTTCTCTGTTTTAGAATGGATGTTGACTGTGGGCTTGTTGTATATAGTTTAATTATATTGAGGTATGTTCCCTTAGACCAAGCCTTCTAGGACTTTTTAGTGAATGGAGTTGGATTTTGTCAAGGTCTTCTGCATCTATTGAGATGCCATGTGTTTTTGTCTTTAAGTCTATTTACATGTTTTATTATTTATTAAGGCACATATATTGAACCCATCCCTGCATCTCTGGATAAAGCTGACTTGAATGAGATAGATGATCTTTCTGATGTGGTTCTGTATGTGGTTGTGAGTATTTTGTTGAGCATCTTTGCATTTATGTTTACTAAGGACTTCTATTCTTTGCTCCTCATCACTGGGCTTACAGGCAAATGTCACACCTAGCTTTGTGAATGTTGGGGATTTCAACTCAAGTTCTTATGTTTGCACAGCAACCACTTTATCCAATGTGTAATTTCCTAGCTCCCACAGTTATCTTTTTACCATACAGATCTTGTTCAGATCTTTGCCTGTGGCTCTTAGAAATACTAAGACTTACTTCTACTGGGCGTGGTGGTGCACGCTTTAGTCCTAGCACTGAGGCAGAGGCAGGCGGATCTTTGTGGCGTTCAAGGCCAGCCTGGTCTACAGAGAGTTCCCGGACAGTGGGCTACAGGAGATTCGTTCTCGAAAAGTCCAAAAAAAAGATAGAAATCTAGACTTCTCTCAATTTTGTTAAATTACACTGTGGAACTGCTGTTCTTACCCAGAATGCTTTTCTTTTTCAATCGACTATTACTTGTATCTTGGCTATATCAACTTCCTGAGGGACTCCTTTTGAAATTTCTGAACCTTGGATTATGTTAGGGTCTTCTGATGTTTCTCTCTTAGTATCTTGCTTGCTTTCTTTTTTCTACTCTGTTACATATGACTTATTTTAAATATATTATTTTATTTATTCATTATTTAAAACATCTTATTGTGTATGAGTACAGTGCCCATGGAGGTCAGAGGACAACTTTCAGGGGTCAGTTCTTCCTTCCATCATGGATTCTGTGTATTGAAGTTATGTCATCAGGGTTGTGTGGCAAGTGCTTTTACCTGCTAAGCATGTGCTGGCCTCCAAATTTTCATTTATACTACAGCAGCATACTTAAAAAGCAGTAAAATGTTCCACCCCTGCTAGTATAAACTGTAAGCTCTAGAAGGCCAGGGATCATGTTTGGTTACTTGCTCACTGAGGTATCCCAGGCTCCTGGCATATAACCTGCAGAATTAGGTACTCAGCAAATATGTTAACGGAGCATTGATATATGCATCATTATAGATATAAAAAAAAACAAAAAACATACACTAGAAGTTAGCTATTATTAACCTACTTACAAAAGAATAGACTATTCAAAAGAGGATTTCATGACCTTCCCTGATCATATTGGAGCAAATATATTTATACTGTATACAGATGGCAAAGTAACCTTCCCAAGACTATAGGTCAGACTGCTGGAGAGGAAACTTTTAACTGGAAGTGGGGCTGTTAAGATGGCCAGATAAAGGCCTGATGGACCTGACTCTGAACCTAGAATGACACATGGAAAAGAGACCAATTCTGAAAGTTGTCCTTCTGACATCCATATATATATATATATATATATATATTATATATATATATGTAATTTCTTAATAATAATACGTGATTAGATTGCTAATGAGAGGCTTATGAAAAGGACATTCATATTTAGTATGTTTGATACAGTGGAAGCAGTGGTTTCCAGATTGAAACTAAGGCTCAGGCAAATCAGGTCCAAGGTGTACAACTAGTCATTTCTGATTCAAACAAAACTAACTTCAGATCCTTACTATGACACTACATGTTCCTGAAATAATGTGAGAATTTATTGAACACATAGGTTACTACCCTAGAGTCAACCAAACCATTTATGAAACTTGGAAAAAACTGAAATTCTATTTTTTAGTTGTATGCACAGCTTAAACAAAATTGGATAAGTTTTTCAGCAAATGATACCTCACTAAATCTGAGCTAGCCTTGCATAACTGACTTGAATAACTTTGCCTTCATAAGATCTGGTTAATTTCTTCTCTGGATGAGTTCTCTAGAATTCCCTTAGAACTTTGAGAGAATAAGGAAGGGGCTAGAGCCTTCTCTATAAGGACATCCCAATTTTCTTAAGGACTCAGTGAAAGGCTTAGGGTCAAATCCAAAAACAGATTCATTTTCCTCTCGGTTCTTGGGTGTCTCTGAAGAATTGTGGCTGTAAAACATGATGTTTAAAAGGAAGTATCTTCCTTTATGACATCATCAGAGAGCCAGCTAAGAGGACTGTTTAAAACACTCTTAGAACAACAGCCACTTTCGTGGGAGCTAAGAACAGCAGCTTAAAAAAAAAATGAGGTAAGCCGGGCTGGTGGCGCAAAGCCTTAGCACCGTTGAGCACTTGTGGAGGCAGAGGGCAGGCGATCTTGTGAGTTCAAGGCCAGCCTGTGTACAGAGTGAGTCCAGGCAGCTGGGGCTACAGAGAGACCCTGTCAAAATACGAAAAAAAAAAAAGACCAAAAAAAAAAAAAAAAAGAGGGTTATATTCATTGCTATAATCAGGATCCTGAAAACAAGCCAGCGGATAAAATACGGCATCTACCCAGAAGGCCACAGGCTTTCAGACGGTCAAGACAAATAAAAGTGGGTCCAAGGTAGCAGTTTCAGCACCTAGAGGGGCTGAGGTTACTACGTCTAATCCTCAGTGGGGACATGGGTACGTTCTTTCTTCAAGCCAACGAGGTGCTTCTGCTCCCCTTAGCCCTTCTTCCCAGCGAAGATTAGAAGCTGCATATCCTGCCACTTCCCACCCAACATCAGACTATCCTCAATCTTTCTCCCCACAGTCAGGGCCTGGCCTCTCTACAGTTTCCACTCTACAGGGAGCCCAGACCCGGTCAAGAACAGAGGGATCCCGCCATCACTCTCCTCATCAAAAGAGCCAGCCAGTCCAGACAATGCCTTCCCATTCCTCCGGCACACATGGAGGAAATGTTAGTCTAAACAGAGAGGAAGCAACACGAAGAAGTGAGAACAAGCCAGGGCATGAAGCTGGCTATCGTTCAGTTTTAGCCTCAGATGCCAAGTACTCCTGCCACTTAAATTTTATATGTGAGAAATGCAGAGTAGAAGAGGATCCCCCCCTCCAAAGTCCAGAAACCCCCAGGGGATCAGAGTTCCTCGTAGGGTTTTATTTCACCCAAAGGATGAAGCCATACAAACAGACCCCATCTGAAGAACTACAGTTGAGGTCAAATCTTCAAAAAGTATCTCTATCCCAGAACATGGCAGTCGTGCCACAGCAGATCATCTTAGAAAGATCCCTGCCCAAGAGCCAGAAGTTGATCATCACAGCTTAATTCTTTCAGAACCCAAGGCCTTGAATAGAAATGTGAAATTATCATCAGGTCTTAAATTTTCCGTCCTTAGAGATTTAGATAGTGGGCCCCAAGTTCCTTCACGTTCTGTCTACACTGAGACAAAACCATCCTCAAAGATTTTAACATCAGAAGTGGAGTCCAATGTGAGGGTCACAAGCCGAGACCACGAGGTTGGACGTAAGGTGACCATCTCGCCAGCAATACAGTCAACTCATTGTGTGACAACTCAAGCAGTGTCTGAAAGTCCCTATAAATCTCCTGTGTATCCAGAGCCCTCCCCAAAGCCCTCCATCCATGCAGAACTGGAACTGACCCTTTGGCCTTTGCCCCCTCAGTCCTTACCTAGGTATGGGCCTGACTGCTCATGGTGGACCTTACTGAATCCTCAAGTTGAAGTCCCCCCAAGTCAGCCAACAATACCTGATTTTGAATCTAAGTCCCCTCCTCCCCTAGACCCTTTAGATTCTTTTTTTAGAAATGGACTCAAGCCATTTCTAGTGATGACCTGATGTTCCAAGAGAGAAGGAAGCTACCACCATCACCAAAGGAGTCTTCATGCCGGGTACCATTTCATAGAAGTGCCAAAAGCCCCCAAACACATCCAACAAACAAGCCCATTCAAGGTTAATGCTTTCTTTCCAGTGTATGTGAAAAAGCAAAGTCTCTAGGTGCAGCCTTGATTTAGTGAAATAGGATACTGAGATAGGTAGGAAAGGTCCCTTTTTCATTCTGGGCCTCAGGGCTGTCTTCCTGTCTATGCCAGACTGGCTCCATCTCTGAGCCCCATACTTCATGTCTTTCCTGTCAGCTTCTCTAAGCTCTCAAGCTAATGACATTGATGAAAAATGGTGAGTCCAAGCTGGTGTGGTGGCACACGCCTTTAATCCCTACCACTTGGGGGCAGAGGCAGGTTGATCTTTGTGGAGTTCAAGCCGCCCTGGTCTGACAGAATGAGTTCCAGGTCAGTGGGGCTACAGGGAGGAGACCCTGTCTCGAAACACCCCAAAAAAAAAAAAAAAAAACAAATGAAAGAAAATGGTTGAGTCCGGTGTTCAGCATTGACTCTTCCAGGCACTGCAGCTTAACTTCAGTGGAGGATAGTAGAGAGTATTTGTAGGGCCAGAAGTGAAGTGGTGGGAGGGGAGATAAAGAACCGAGCTAGGGCAAGTGCTAGTAGGGTCTATTAAGAATAATAAAAGCCTGAGAGATAGCCTAGCGGTTAAGAGCACCGACTGCTCTTACAGAAGACCCGGGTTCAATCCCCAGCACCCACATGGCGGCTAACGACAGTCATACTCCAATTCCAGGGAAACTCCAGTTCAGGGGAATCCGACCACTCCTCTGCCTGACCCTCCGGCATTGCACAAACACGGGTGCACAGACCACATGCAGACACGTACACTCATATGCAGGACAGACACTCATACACATACAAAAATAAATAAAAATTTAAAAAAAAAAGAAATAAAAGCAAGCCGGGCGTGGTGCACATGCCTTTATCCTAGCACATTGAGGGGCAGAGGCAGGAGGATCTTTGTGAGTTCGAAGCTAGCCTGGTCTACAGAGTGAGTTCCAGGACAGCTGGGGCTACAGGGGACCCTGTCTCAAAAAAGACCAAAAAAAAAAAAAAAAGGAGCTGACGCAGGTCAGTATTCTGATACAAAGTGAAATATGTGGAGCATATGTGAACTGGGTCTTGAGGAGATGGAAAGCATTAGCAGTGTCACAGAGAGGGTGAGGAAAAGGGTAGGGATAGTGGGGATGTGGTACCTAGTCCTAAGTGGGAAAGAGCTTCTGAGAAGGAGGAGACTCTTTGGTGGAGACATGGAGCTAGAAAGGGAGATTTAAGTAGTAAGGGAGGGTGCCCTCCCAAAGACAGGAAAAAGCAACAATTTCTATTACTTGCAGATGTTTCTGAGGAAATGTACAATCGGATCCTGTGGTGGCTAAAAGGTCTGAATTTTCCTTTTGTGGAGGCCTTGTGGGAGGTTGAGGGTAGGAAGTCAGGTGAGAGGGTGGCCTCCATTGCAGGGTAGTCTCTTAAGAGTAGTATATAATGGGGTTTGGGCCTGAATGAGCAGAAAATCTTTCACCTTAAACTCCATCGTTAGTCATCCCTTTGGTAATTAGAACCTTTTTCATTTTCAATAGTCTCATTTTATTGAGAACTCACTTCTGGGAAGGAGAACAATTTTAAGTCTTGTGGCCCTTAAGCTTATGTATTTTGTGTTTTAAGGAAAAATCCAAACCAAACTACCTGCTTCATAGACTTGTCTTTTGTTGACTCCACAGTGGTTCAGGTTGGGGATTCTTCTCAAGTGTCTCTCAGAATCTTCAATCTCCCACCTATTGTCTAGGTAAGACCTCCAAGGATTTCTAGATCTGTCCTTCCTATCAGCAGGTCTTACACTCACCTCTGGAAGCCTTAGTGTCTTGTTCCTTTTTATTCTTGGCTACTGATGACAGTAGAGTTTGGGGATCAGACCTGAGCGGGTTTAGAGTTCTTGCTGTAATGTAAGTCTTATAGTATGATAAGCTCCCATCCTATGAACATGACACAGGCCAAGGCTGTGGAAGACAATACTAGAGAGGAAGGAACCGTACGATGTAACCCAGCCCCGAATTCTCCCATTTGGAGGGCCCAACCACCATGAGATGCTTTATATGTAAACTACTTAGTTTGACAGCAGTGAACATTCAGAAAATTTTAGCTGTTGTTTGGGCCACTTGTACTAGGAAGGGACTTGGGCTGGGTTATGCCCATATCCACTGGGCATCTTTAGTAACATCTCTTTTTCCCCTTATGTTGACAATTTCTGAATTCCATTTGCTGCTCCCTGGAATGCCTGGCTTCTACTTCTCTGTCATGACAGATGAGGAGGTAAGAATGCCCCTGGGAGTTAACTTCCAGTTGTCTAGTGCCCCAACCTTCTATTCCCAGTCCCTCGATGGAAGTGGGTGTGGAGGAAGATAGAGCTGCTCCCTATGGTTGAGCAGGTTAAGTGCCCAAAAAGGGCATCTGTGTTCTGTCTACCCAGGGATATTTGCCCAAAAGTGCTATATGAGACAAAGAATAGACTTTTGTAAAATGATTAATCTGGACAAGTACTCTGTGGAAAGACTGAGCAATCTCAGTCTCCGCCTGGGTCTTCCCTCTCCTGCCTGGAACATTTCAGAAAGGGGTTGCTTTTCTGGTTTACACACTATATTTGGGTCCTCAAATTAGAAAAGCATGAAGTGGGCTCTGCTCTTGGCAGTCTTGTGTCCTAAATTTGGCAGTGTCCTGATTTCGCAGTGCATTTATTATTCCCATGAGTATTTTTGCTTTTTCTTGGTCCATGTTTGATAAGATGGCCAAAGTTTCTCCTGCTTCCATTTCTTCTCTTAACATATTCCTCTCTTACCCAAAGGGTAACAGTGGCTTCTAGTGATCTCATCCATGGCTGACCAACCCAGGATCAACAGTTGACTTCAGACAGGAAACAAATGAGTGGGGGACAGCCAGAACTAAGAGAACAGCTAAAGGGGAGGAGTCCAGGAATACAGCTGCCACTTCCTCTGCCACAAGTTCTTACCTGGCCCCAGGCCTTGAGCTCAGCTGTACGTGGGAGCAGCCACTTTTACAGATTATCTCCATCCAAAACACTAAGTCCCTCCTTTTCTCTGTTCTTCCATCATCCTTCCTTCCCTTCCTGTCTCCCTTCTCACTTCCTCCTTCCCTTTCTTTTTTTTTTAATTTTTTAAAAAAATTTTATTTATTTCTGTATGTGTATGAATATACTGTCTGCATGCAGGTTTGTGCACCCGTGTCCTGCAATGCGGAGGTCAGAAGAGGGTGTCGGATTCCCCTGGAAATGGAGTTCTCCTGGAATTGGAGTTTCGGACAGTTCTCGGCCGCCATGTGGGTGCTGGGGATCGAACCCGGGTCCTCTGTAAGAGTGGTCGGTGCTCTTAACCACTAGGCCATCTCTCCAGCCCCCTCCTTCCCTTTCTTCCATAGACAGTTTTTATTCAGATGTCTAGCACTCTGCTGGGTACTAATTCCCATACACAAAGTCTTTGGCTTTAAGAAACTGACTACCTGGATGGGCAGATAAGACAAGGACAGGAAATGTTTAAATAATAATAATAATAATAATAATAATAATAATAATATACAGTAGCCTGTGCTCAAATGTCAAGACAAACACCAGGCTGAATGAGCACCCTTGGAGGGGCTTAGGAGATGTGAGGAGTCAACAGGAGGGTAGGCAGAGAATCCAGTTACACTCTCCTTTCCAAAGCCTGGTGGAGATATCTTAACAGTTGGACTTTTGTTCATCCCTTAATGCAATTCTGTACCTTTGGGAAAGGGTACTATTTTCTTTGGTTCAAGAATTGATGTTTGTGACTGAGCAGGCTCCTGTCCATCCTCCCCCACCCTCACCCCTTTTTTCTCTGCATCTTGTTTAGTTTAGGAAGTCAAAAGTCTTGGCAGAAGAATAGCTTCTTCCCAAAATAGCTCTTATCCTGTCTGGATAATTACAGCTCCCCAGCCCTATTCAGTAGCACTGCTGCTCCCCAGAAGCTAGGAAGAGAAGGCTTCCAGGCAGCTGGTTTTCTCTAGCTCTCTTTGGAAGTGTGCACAAAGCTAGACAAGGTAGTTTCCATGAAAAACATGAGAGCCAGGCTTTTGTAGCTTGTCCTTTCAGGCTACAAGGCCCTCAGGCAAGCCCAGGTTAGAGACTTTATGATCCTAGTGTCCAAGGGCTCTGGTTCCTCTGATTTGAGAATGACCAGAGTCTGTTCCAGATTCCATTCTCAGCAGGAACTCTCTAGTGGCTGGCTTGTGGAAGGCAGTGTTTGTTGTTGAACTTAACAAGCCTCTCTGGGTCCACAGCTGGGGATGATGCCTAATTTAACCCACATCTCTGTCAATCTCAAATGACCCCTCAAGGTCCTTTTGTCTAAGGAGTAGGTTGAGAGATGCTTCTCAATCCTTGATGGGGATAAAAGAGGGTGGAGTCTCAGAATGTTGTGCCCAACTAAGGAAACATTCCTAATAGGAGTGTACTAGTAGAACCTCAATAGGAAAGTTTTGGGGGCTCTGATGGGTCAGGAGAGCTACCTTCTCACACAGCCCTGGGGAGATCCTGGAAATAATGCAGCTCTTCATATGAGGGGGTGTAATACATCTGATGGTCAGGGCCTCAAGATCCTGAGCTTATGAGATATTTGACCTACTTACCCCTGGATGTGGCTTCTCAGCTGTCAAGGAGATACAGGGTGCTTTCCTCCTTGCTAAACTTATCAATTATACAAGAAACCAACTCTGGAAAATAGGGCAGAGGAGGCCTTTTCAGGGGCTCAAGGTTGACTTCAAATGCCTTCAGGGTAACATGTCATTTTGACCCCCTAGGGACAGGATGGCCAGCCTTAAGTTGACTTCTGAACTGCTAGGGAAATTTTGCCTGGGGGGTACTTTGTGTACAAAGGAAACCAAATCTCTTAGGAACCCAGGACTGTTTATATTCATGGGAGTGGTAACAGAATCCTAGAATATGAACTGTCTGAAAGGAACCCTGGGAGCTATCTTTCCCATTCTTCCCATTCCTCTTGTTTTGCACAGAGGCTGATAGTTGAGAGGAAAGGGAACTGTTGAAAGAATAGAGCTAGCTGGCTAAAAATGGGGCAGGACACATCAGGAGGCTTTTCACAGCAATTTGACCCCCATTATACAGCTTCTTAGGAAGCAGGCATCCTGTCAGATAGCACCTTGCTCATTTTCATCTACCATGGAGCAGATCAGAAAGCTGGTGACTTCTGATCATAACTTACTAATTTGGGGGCAGGTTAGATTGACTAACTCATAAGGGTTTATCACTGAAAGTCCTGCTTTCTATTTATTTATTTATTTATTTATTTATTTATTTATTTATTTATTTTTTTGAGACAGGGTCTCCCTGTATCCCCAGCTGTCCTGGAACTCGCTCTGTAGACCAGGCTGGCCTTGAACTCACAAAGATCCTCTTGCCTCTGCCTCCCAAGTGCTAGGATTAAAGGCGTGCGCCACCACGCCCAGCAGCCCTGCTCTCTAAGAACCCTCTTTAGTCCTGGACAAACCAAGATCGTTACCTAGGACTTTGTGGTATGGTCTACCTCAACACTAACCTCTGGAAATACCAGGTACAGGGATATTTATTGGCTTCACTGTGAAAACTGGGCAGCTTACTCTTATGTCTATGTAATAAGGACAGGAAAATGTGATACCTTCATCTTGGGCTTGATGGCAGAACTGAAGCTAGACTCCCTTAATTTTTTGATATGTCATAATCCCCAAATAGGCACAAACATTTTAGACTTCCTAATGTATTTTCAGAAGCTTGTTGGTTTACATTTCCAACTTACCTTTCTGTCAGAATACTTGAGTAATGCTTTCAATGTTGGTTTTTTTTTACATTAAAATTATTTTTTAAGTATTTTATTTATTATTTTATGTGTATGAGTGTATTGCCTACACGTGTGTAAGTGCACCAGTGTCATGCAGTGCCCTCAGAGGTCAGAAGAGGCCATTAGATCCCCTGGAACAAGCCGGGCGTGGTGGCGCACGCCTTTAATCCTAGCACTTGGGAGGCAGAGGCAGACGGATCTTTGTGAGTTCAAGGCCAGCCTGGTCTACAGAGTGAGTTCCAGGTCAGCTGGGGCTACAGGGAGACCCTGTCTCGAAAACACCAAAAAAAAAAAAAAAAAGATCCCCTGGAACTGGAGTTACAGCCAGTTGTTAGTTGCCATGTGGATGCTAGGAATCAAACCAGGTCCTCTGCAAGAGCAGTTAATTCTCTTAGCCACTGAGCCATCTCCCTAGCCCCTGACTTTAAAAAAAATTTTTTTTTTGGTCTTTTGGAGACAGGGTCTCCCCCTAGCTCCAGCTGTCCTGGAACTCCCTCAGTAGACCAGGCTGGCCTTGAACTCACAGAGATCCGCCTGCCTCTGCCTCCCAAGTGCTAGGATTAAAGGTGTGCGCCACCACGCCCGGCTAAAAATTTTATTTTTATTTTATTTATTTATTTTCTGTGTGTATGAATGTACTGTCTGCATGTAGGTTTGTGCACCCGTGTCGTGCAATGCCGCAGAGGTCAGAAGAGGGTGTCAGATTGCCCTGGAACTGGAGTTCTCCTGGAATTGGAGTTACAGACAGTTCTTGGCTGCCATGTGGGTGCTGGGGATTGAACCTGGGTCCTCTGCAAGAGCAGTCGGTGCTCTTAACTGCTAGGCCATCTCTCCAGCCCCCAAAATTCTTAATATACTTTTATTATCTATTCTACAAACTGTTTTTCCTTTGGAGCCACATTTTTATTGAATTTTTGCGATTTTCACACACTATATTTTGATTGTATTTCACTCCTCTCTCGTCTTTGCACCTTCCCTTACTATCCCACCCAATTAACAATACATGGGGTTTCTCACACATTCCCCAGTATTTATACTGGAATTCTATCTGGCTTGACTTTACATGGGACTTCTACATGCTGTCCCCAGAAATGGAGGGTTTTTAAGTAAGGGGAAGGACACCAGGTTTAGGTGGATTAGGAAGTTTGGCTTCACGGGGGCAGGGTGCTACCCTGAGTGAGGGAGAAAAATCTGTAACCCACAAGCCACCCTGACAGCTGCTCAGCCAGAAGGTTGCTGTCCTAAGCAGCAGAATTGGCCGTGCCCCTTCGCCCTCCTATGTTCAGCTGCCTTTGGCTCAGCTGCTGTGAAGAGAGCAGCAAGACAGCTGCACCTCAGAAGGCTGAATAAAGGTCTGGAGGAGGGGAACAGAATGTGAGCAATGCCTCTTAGTTCCTGAGAGCAGCCCCAGATCAGACTTGAAGACTGGGCCAGCCAGGTCTCTTCCTTGGTACACCCACTACAATTAAAGCCATTTAATTCCAGGGAGTCTCCATAAGTGTTGTTCCCAGGAATTTAGACCTATTTTCCAGAGATAGAAAAGCTGATTCTACAGGTGATGGCAGCATGATTATTCCAATGTCATTTTAAGGCATTACTCTAGTATTCTTTGTTCTCATCTATACCCATTAGACATTTAAACTAATCCTTTGGAGGAAAAACATTTGAAATTGCCATAGTTGGCACTATCTGGTTTGGTGTTGATAATTTTCCAATTTGTGGCTATAATAGCTAATGTTAATTTTGTGTGTGTGTGTGTGTATTTTTGAGACAGGGTCTCCCTTTAGTCCCAGCTGGCCTGGAGCTCACTCTGTGGACCAGGCTGGCCTGACCTCACAGAGATCTGCCTGCCTCTGCCTCCCAAGTGCTAAGATTAAAGGCATACCAGCCTTTTTTTTTTTTTTTTTTAGCTACTGTTAATTTTAGCGATTATACCATGTCGTGTTACTGAATCTTTATAGCAACCTAGGAAATAGACTTTTTTTTTCTCCTTTACAAATTAAGATACAGGGTCTAAGCTTGTTTGTCAAAGCTGAGAACACTAAGGAAGATCCTGCTCTAGGGATTCCACTGTGTGGTACAGAAATTCTTCTCTGGTCACATCTTCCTGTAAAATAATTTCTCAGTATTTCAGAAATATCAAGAATTGTGAAGGGAAAGGTGCTAGTGGGAGCAGCATTCGTGTCTCTGCATGTGAATTATGAGGCTGAGAGGTAGGCCTGAACTGGAGAGCAGCCAGAATGAAGGACAAGTGATAGGTCAACGCAGTCCGGAGCCTCAAGGCTTGTCTGTGCTCTGCAGTCAGAGTGGAAAACCAACCAGTGCTTTGTTTTAGTCACTACATATTGATTAACCTGCTCCTGTGGGCAGGTCCTGGTCGCTATTACATCACATGGTCTCTGTTTCCTGAATTGAGGTCAGCAAAGGTTAAAATAGAAGACATACTCGCCCTTGAGGGGATTTTGGTTAATTTGGGAGAGAACAGTATACAGACATGTCACTTGAAAGGGTATAGACATCCAAGGCCAAAGTTTCATGAAATAAGGCACTAAAGTTTCTAGCATGGAGGCATTTAGAGCAGAAAAACCTGAGTTTAGGAGGGTAGACATTTTGATCTAGTATAATGAAGACCTTGGTAATCCAGTTTTGTAAAGATTGAAGGGCAATTGTTAGAGTCAGTAAAGTTTTGGCTACAGGAGGTATTTAAACAGAGGCTGGGAAGACAGGGAGCCTCTTGAAACAGACCATTCAGTGAGCAGTCACATTAAGAGGGATGCAAGGCCTTTCCAACTTTGAGCTTTTGTGGTCCTATTCTACTGCTCATGCCTGCCCCAGGATGTGGAATGAGGTAGTAGTTGGTGTGTGAGGGGAGAATGGTCTTAAGGTATTTTTGTTTCTTGCCTCTGTCCAGACAGACTTGCTGAGGTTTTCTTAAAAACACAACCCAGAAGTGGCCCTTACACCCTACCAGGGGTCTAACTATACCATCAGTGGGTCATCTACCTATGGCATAAGGGAGACACAATTAATTGGACCACTTATGGGAAATGGCTACTGGGAGGGCAATAATGGTCTTTGTAATTACTTTGTAGAATAGTAACACATGTCTGAAATCCTGATTTCTTTGGTAATCATTATCTTGAATTGGCTTGGCCTAAACACAGTCTTCTTACGAAGTTTTTATGACACACAGCCTTCACCCTTTGGGTTTTTTTTTATTGTTTGTTTGTTTTTTTGTTTTTGTTTTTTTTAGCCTTCACCCTTTGGATGGGCAGGAAAGACCCAGTGGAGGAGACCAGGAGGTTTTCTATTGAAGACTCATGATTGCAGGCTAGAGCTCTGATTATTTTGAGTTTATCAGAGGAATGATCCTTTAGACCAAACTCTATGCTCTCCAGATGCTTGGCTCCCCATCTTAGCAATGCCCAGTAAATTGTACTTTCGTCAAGGATATCAATGTCTAGAATGAGATGATACATTTCAAGGAGAGCCAGAGTTCTAAGAGCTGAGTGGTGCTAAGAAAAAGTTGCTCAGGCCACCTGACAGCTGGAGGTGGGAGGAATACTTTCAGTTGTCCCTCATTTGTGCAAAGGCTGCTGCATCTCTGTCTGTTTCTGACCAGCTATAGGAGCCTACCTTCATCTATGCAGAACAAGAGAGCTAAAGATGGATGCTAGGGCCCAGTCTCTTTCAGTGAGGGAAATGGAAGCCTAAGAAGAAAGCAAATGACTTCAGTAAAAGTTGGCATGGGAACATATGCTGAAGCCAAGTTCTTACAGGACTAGCATACAGGCCTATGAAGTGGAATGGCATAGTCTCTGAATGCCACAGGACTAGCATGCAGGCCTAAGAAGTGGAATAGCCTAGTCTGTCTTCAGTTTTTATTTCACCCAGCTTGCTTCATATTACGCCAATAGTACCATGGTTAGAAAGGGACTGTGGGCTATCAAGACCCCATGATTCTTGGCTTAGAGCTGAGTTCCATTGTTTAAGGCATTTCTTGGGGCTTTACATCTCTCAAGGCATGCTGGCACCAATATGTCTCAAGACCCACAGGCCTCTGGAGCCTGAGCAGCAGGTGCTAGATAAGAACTGGGATTCCAGCCACAGCTGAGGATGAACTAGCTGAGCTATTGAGATGTTTATGTATCTGTACTTGGAACAAGCTTGGGCTAGGGACAGGATGTGTTTATGATAGAGGTAAACAAGAGTTTGTGGTTAGGCCTGTCTTTTAAAAGAATGTATATATGAGCATTTGTGCATATATCTACATGTACACATGGAGCCAAGATCAGAGGTTAGCACTGGGTGCTGCTCCTCAGGAGATCCATGAACCTTGGTTTTTGAGACAGGATTGCTCACTGGGATTTTGGGCTGGGTAATTAGGCTAGGCTGGCCACTGGTGAGCCCGAGGGATCCACTTGTTTTTACAGCCCTGGAATTACAGTATGCCACCACACCCAGCTTTTTTTGGTCTTTCTTTTTCTTTTTCTTTCTTTCTTTCTTTCTTTTTTTTTTTGGCCTTTTTGAGTCAGGGTCTCCCTGTAGCTCCAGCTGTCCTGGAACTCACTATGTAGACCAGGCTGGCCGTGAATTCACAGAGATCCACCTGCCTCTGCCTCCCAAGTGCTGGGATTAAAAGCATGCGCCACCACGCCCAGCCATACCCAGCTTTTAAATTCTGTTTCTGAGGACCCAACGTGGTTCTCACACTTGCATGGCAAACACTTTAGAGACTGAGCCATCTCCCCAGTACACAGCCTTCCTTCCTTGGTACAGGTTTTTTACCAACCCAGGACACATGACTAGAAGAACCCAAAAGATATACTTAAAAATACTTTATTATTTTTATTTTATGTGTATGAGTGTATTGCCTGCATGCATGTAAATGTACCCGTGTTGTGAAGTGCCCTTGGAAGTGAGCAGAGAGTGTTAGATCCCTTGGACCTGGAGTTACAGATGTTTGTTAGCAGCGGGGTGAGTGCTGGGAATTAACCAAGGTCCTCTGCAGTAGCAGCTCGTGCTCTTACTGGCTAAGCCATCTCTCCAGCCCCAAGAGGTATTCTTACAGGTGCATACTAGTAGTCTGGGTTTTGCGTAGCCTAGGTTGACATTCAGATGTTATAGCAGCAGCAGCAATTACTGCTTTTACAGACTTCCAACAGTGTTGGTTTTACTTTTCTACATCGTTTTCCTTTACATCTTCAGAGGTACACTCATTGGAGTCAAGATGCAGACCCCCCACTCTGAGTATGTATGGGCAACTTTTCTTCAGTGCCTCCTGCTGCCGCCACCTGCTCTTCCTTTAAGGCTTGCAGAAGCATACAGTATACCCTCCCCACCCCTATTACATCTACTTTTAGAATGCCAGAAGGAAAGTCAGAAACTTAGAAATGATCTAGTTTAATCTCCTTAATTTTCAGGGGGTAGAAACCAAGATCTTGAGGGGTGAAGTGAGTAGCCAAGGTCTGCTAACTAGAAAGGCTTCTCCTCAGCATGCTGGCACTGCTCACAGGGCCTAAGGAGCTCTTTTGTGTCTAAAGCATATTCCAGCAGAGGCCAGTCAGCCTGCCCTTCTGGGAGGGCTTCTGGGGGTCAGGGAGGGGCATGCTTCTGTAAACTTCCACAGAAGCCAGACCAGCTCAGACCCTACTTAACTCAGAAAATACCCAACTCCCCACTCCCAAGCATCTCCCTTCCCAAGCTGCTGCCTGTCTTTCTGAGCTGCTAATGCTTCTAAAGCTGCTGGAGCCTCTGTCCCACAGCATCTCACTTGTCAGAATGGCCTGCTGGGCTGCCTTATTCCTAAGCTGGCCTCTCCAGAGCCCAGGGAAAAGCTCCCTCTTCCTATTAAAGCCACGCTGCCTCTCTCACCCTTCCAGAAGATCCCTGGATAATTAATGCATCAAGTCCTCTTTACTCTGGGTACTGAACAAAAAACTGGAACCTGCGGCTAACTTGTGTCTTTCTCACAGCTTGGGTGGAGGTGGAGAACGTCTGACATTTCCTTTTAGGAGGTGTAGTGGTTAGGTATGAGCAACCACTAACTTAGACATCCAGTCAGTTTATTCCCTAAAACCCTTGCTGGATCTCCCGGTTAATTCGTGTTTTCCCTCCACTGCCTGCAACAACACCCCACCCCGTATGAAGGGGGCATCTTCTGCAAATGTCAGGTGTGCAAGTTTATTTTTCTGTGGGGAATGGTTCAAGTCCCCGCAGTGCAGCACTGCTTGAAGAGACCATTCTGGAGAAACCAGATGCCTAGTGTAGCCCTGGGTCGAGAGGCCAAGACCGTAACCCTGCTGGTTATCCCCAGGATCTCACGCCCGCACCCACCGGGCTGCAGAGGTGCAGGCCCCGCCCAGGCCCGACTAGCCCCGCCCCGCCCCGCCAGCAGAAGTCCGCACTCCGTGAGGCGGGTGGGGGCCAGCGGCGGTTGCAGGGAGGTCGGTGCGCAGCTACCTCAACGGGTTGCTGTCCAGGCGGAGCCGCCCGGCCCAGACCGGGCTGCAACCATGGTAAGGAGAGTGGGCAGCGCAGGCCTGGTTACTCCTGGGCGACTCTAAGGGGACCCAGGGCGCCGCAGCCCCGGATGGGCAGGGCGGGAGACAGTGTCACTGGCCCCCTGTTCAGACAAGGCGCTACTGATGCTTGGTGCTGCGTCGATCCCAGGTTTTTCCTTCCGAGCCAAGCAGCTACCGGCTGGCAGCGACCCTCACGGTGCTGCCCAAGGTCTTGGAGGAAGGAATAGGTCGGTTCTGTGGGAGGTGCCTGCTGATAGATAGGAGCCTCTAGTGCCAGGGAGGACGCATCAGTGTTGATGGTGGAGGTCTTCACCCTTGCCTAAGTCAGCTGTGTTACCTGAATGGACCCTTGATCACTCACCTACCCCAGCACCAACTTCCTTTGGAAAATAGAGGAAATCCATAAACACTGCCGGCTTCCCTAAAGGGATGGTGACATACATAAATCCCTCATTTCCACATCCCCTGGGCCTTTCGCAGAGGGGAAGAGGGAAGCCCAGCTCACCGTCCCGCAGGGGTGGGATGGATCAGCTCTATTCCTTTTCTTCCCAGACCAAAACCTTGGGAGTGCTTCATCCTGCTGCATCTATCCCCCTCCCCCCAACAGGTCCCTCTGCAGTCTGTGGGGGTTGGGGGAGGGACTCATTTCTGCCCGCTGCCTATCATGGGAAGAGAAGCTGTAACCCCAGATAAAGTTTGGCTGCTTGGCTCTGAGGATGCCAGCTTTTCTGCTGTTGTTCCCAGATCCTGCCACAATTAATTTATGGGTGTCAGGGCCCTCTGCATTGGGAGGCACAATCTGTTTACAGCAGGAGGGGATTGATGACCAGCCCACAGGGCAGGATGTTGGCTGTGAATAGCTGCCAGAGGGGAACTCTCTGGACCCTGTGGAATCACAAGCTTTCAGGTCTAGAAAGGCCAACCTTTTAGGCTCTTGTGTCTCAAGCTGTGTCTAGGCAGAAGCCCAAGTCTTGGCCAGGAAGTGTTGGTAACCCTATGACCTTCCCCAAAGGGGATTCCTGGGAGAGGCCAAGTCAGGCTGTCCTTATCCCAGTCCCTCACCTTCTCCCCACATAGGAGATGGACAGACTGATTGTTCTAAGATAGAAGCCTGGGGAAGTGCTGATTATCCCCTTTGCTAAGCCCAGCAGGAACCAGAGGGGCTTTTCTGCCACACACTAAGTTTAGTTCAGCTGAGGTCTTAGTGCTTTCAGCTTGGCTGAGGCCACATTGCTCTTTTCTAATTAAAGATACCCCACCACTACCCAGGCATCCATCTCCAGGCTTCTGCCCCTAAGCCAGCCAGCCAAGTTCTTGGGCAGACTGGTTCATGTCAGGTCAGATTCCTCTACGAGGGTCTTCTTGTCAAGGGAGGTCAGTATCCTAGCTGCTTTGGAAATCAATGGGTAGCCTCTCCAGCTGGGCCACAGAAAGTTTAAATTTCCACATGAAAAGAATGACAAGAGGACAACATTAATGGCCATCCTATGACTTTGTACCTTCTCAGGCTCAAAGCACTTTGGGATATCTTTAGTTAGGAGTGCTTGCTTTCCCCAGCCTCCCTAGAGGCAAGGAAAGGAAATTGGATATTAAAGCCCTAAAATTAAGACACTATTCAGGGACTGGAGAGATGGTGGCTCAGCGGTTAAGAGCACTGTGCAGATGACCCAGGTTTGAATCACAGCACCCACATGGTGGCTAACAATTGTCCCTAACTCCAGTCCCAGGGTATCCAACGCCTGGGCATTGCATGACACAGATGCACTTACACACATGCAGGCAATATATTCATACACTTAAAATAAAAATAACATTAAATATTTTAAAAGACATTATTCGGGGGCTGGAGAGATGGCCTAGCGGTTAAGAGCGCCGACTGCTCTTGCAGAGGACCCGGGTTCGATTCCCAGCACCCACATGGCGGCCGAGAACCGTCTTTGACTCCAGTTCCAGAGGAATCTGACACCCTCTTCTGACTTCCGCTGCATTGCACAACACAGGTGCACAAACTTACATGCAGAAAGTACATTCATACACATAAAAAAAGACATTATTCAGACTCATAAAGCATATTTCCTCCTCAACCTGAAACCCTGGGCTTCTGACTCCTAGTAAAATGTTTGCTCTGTATATTCCCAGCAAAGACCCCTGAACTGGTCTCCCACATAAATGATAGCTCCGAAGCCTCTGGAATTTGATCTGAACCTATGCTCCTCACAAACTAACTCCTAGCAGCTTTCCTATTGTCTCTGGAAGAGATGGGGTGGTGGGATTGATACAGGTCTTTATGAGCCCAGAGGTCATCTATCTTTGGGTGGCTGGAGTCCCTGGAGCAAAAGACTCCTTTGCAGCTAGGGTTCCCTGCAGGGAAATGTCATAGCACTTTTCTAAACAGTGGGACAACAGCTTCTTTTGGTGTTTGGGGGTGTGTGACAGTGGGACACTTTGGAAGAAGTGTGAGGTGGTACCCATGAAGCTTATACCCAGGAGATTATTGGATGTTCCTACCCTTCTTCAGCATTGCTTTCATTAAGGTAAAAGAGACTGGGAGATTGAAATCTTTGGGGTTGGTTTCTTGACTGGCTATTCTCATTTACTTACATGAGCCAGGTCACCTTGGAGATATATATTGTAGTCCTCAGTCAGGCTTCAGTGTGCTCAGGGGTTAACAGGAGAGTCTAAATGGATCAAGAGCCTATGGTATGCACTGACTTGGAGGTTGGTGCTGTGCCCACAAGGGTAGGAAGGAGGCAGTCATTATGTCAATCAGAGGAGGAGGGGACTGCAGAGGAACCAAGTGATCGTGCTGCAGCTGAGTTGTCCTTGGAGGGTAGGAAGCCAAGGGAAGGGGAGGAGAAGAGGGGGTGGGGAATAACATTCCACAGACTTTTGTGGCCCCTGCCAGAGACAGAGTATGGTCAAAGCAAAAAGGAAAGGAGCAAGCCAGGAAGCCGGATGACAACAAGAGCATCAGGACAAGGCTGTTTCTGTGAGAGGAATGTTGCCTGGAGATAAAATTAGACCTAGAGCTTTCTGACAGGGGTCTGAAGTGAGGGGCATGGACCGTTCACTGGGATGGCAAGGGAATTCTGTCCCTGAGGATGGGACTGAAGCTGGGGTAAGATGCTGATCTGGGAGATGGGTAGATTTGACTGATTTTCCCTTTGCCTTGATTGGCATAGAGGCTCAGAGTTAAATAAAATGATTTGATCACTGGCAGATCTGGGGGAGGAGGACAGATAGACAGGTGAAGAAATGAACACCTTAACTCTTGTCTAGAGCCCTATGGTTTCTTCTGTGCTGGTGCATAGTCAGGTCTTGCCAGAGAGAAGGATGGTGCTGGGATCTTGATGGCTCTGCTGGAAGACTATGGGAGCTGGGGATCTCCATCAGTGCTTTCTCACCTTCTTGCTGCCCTTCTGCTCAGTGCTCCTGGAGAGAGCACAGTCCTTTCTCATAGGCTAAGTGAGACTCCCAGATCAACTTCTGGGTCTCCGTAGGGTGTTACATAGAGGCAAGATTTTGAGGAATTCCCAAGACTTATTAGCTACCAGACAATAAGATCTGCTTCATCCTTTCTCCCCTGCTGCTGCTGGGACACTTTTGAGAGTAAAGGAGGCAGTGATCATTATGCTGGGCTAAGAATGGCTATCCCACTAGATCTCAAATATGAGTGAGAAATGTCTGCTAGGTCAGGCTTGCCTTAGGATAGCCACATGATGGTCTCAGTTTCTTCTCTCCTGTCCAGGGAAGCCCTACAGACTATATCAGCAGGTGTAGGGCCTTGAGTCCTACCAGACTTTCCCCTTTTACCTCCCTTTCTCTATCCTTTCATCTAACATAAACCTGGCAGTGTGTATGTCTGCCTCTTTCATTTTAGACCTTTGTCAAATGGGGCTCTGCAGGAAGACTATGGCCATCTTATCTCTCCCACTCTGGCTGAGGTTCCACAGTGGTCCAGGATAGCCCCTACTGGCTTGGCCAACCCCCAGAGGGTGACTCAGACTCTGCAGCTGGCCCTTGTCCATTGTTTGGGAGTGGCACGTGGGTATTGTGAGGCAGAGCTGAGCCCAGCACTGCCAGGCACTCCATAAAGGATACTGACCCCCAAAGGAAAGGGGAAACTCTAGGGAAGCTTAGAGCACTCATAGTGCAGGTCTAGCCATTCTTGAGCCCTGCCAGGTTCCTCCAGTGTTTTTCTATCACCTGGCTGCCCTCCAGACTCAGCATCCACCAGGTTTACCCTTTGCTCCTAGGGCTTAGGGACGGATTCTGGAGTAGGAATGGTATCAGTAGGACTGAATCTTGGGCAGCAAGCCTGGAGAGTGAACCTTTAGTAGAATGTGCACCTGGGTCCCCAGCTCCTTGACTAGCAGTGACAGGCATTGAACTCTCTGCTGGCTCTCGCCTCCAGAATAATCTCCCTTCTCCACACCTTGCTTGCCTGTGCCCCACCCTTTTCTGACTGCACTCTCTTTTAGCTCTTGAGCCACACTCTCCTTTTGTCGTCCCTCCTTGTATCACTCTGATTTCTTGGCCTTTGAGACAAGTCCCTTTTTCCTGGCTAGGCTGGACCTCTAGAAAAGCCAGCCTCAGTGAGAACCTGCTGGGAGGACAGGGCTTTGTAGGGCTGCCCAGGGGCCATTCTGGACTTTGAGGCCCTCCCTTCCAAGTCTCTTGACTTGGGGATTGCTAGTGAGCAGGTGTGTGTGGGTGTAGATGTGAGCACTTCCTCTGGCTTGGCTGCTGTTTCTTTCCTTTCTAACCACAAGTACTTTCCCTCTCCCCTTTTCACCATCTCCTGTCTTCCACATCATTCTTCCCTTCCTATTCCCTTCTATCGCCTCTCACCTACTCTGCCCCACCCCAATCCCCTAGATCAAGCATTTCCTGGAGGACACCAGTGATGATGCAGAACTGAGCAAGTTCGTGAAGGATTTCCCAGGAAGCGAGCACTGCCACCCACTGGAGGCCAAGACCAGGGTGCCCAGGCCCCAAATCTTGGAGCCAAGACCCCAAATCTCGGAGCCAAGCCCCCAGGTCCCAGACCTCTGTGATGATGACCTGGAGTTTAGACCCACCTTGTGGCCCCAATCCTCTGACAGCCAGCAGTACTTCTGTGCCCCAGGCCCTCTCAGCCCTTCTGCCCGGCCCCGAAGCCCATGGGGCAAGCTTGATCCTTATGATTCCTCTGAGGTAGAGACTCTAGCCCTTCCTTCGCCATTCAGTTGGGTGGGTGCAGGAAGACCCAGGGAGGGCACAGAGAGCCTGGGATAGGTATGTGGGTATGTGCACATGTGTTCCCAGGACCTCTTTTTGCCTGGCATCAGCCCCCGTTCTTTGGTTTCTGCCCTTAAGGCACTGGAAACTGGAAGTAGCAACAGGGGCAAGAGACTTGGCCTGTAGCCTCAGATGGGAATTCAAAAGGATGGGGCAAAGACCTAGAAGAGAAAAAGAATGGTGCCGGCTGTTTCTTCTCACCCTGATGCATTCTGCCTTTCTGTCTGCTAGGATGACAAGGAATATGTGGGCTTTGCAACCCTTCCCAACCAAGTCCACCGCAAGTCTGTGAAGAAAGGTTTTGACTTCACACTCATGGTGGCAGGTAGGAAGGGGCAGGGCTGAGGTTAGCTGGGCTAGAGGTGCTTCAGGTGGGGCTGTTATGTACATCTGAAGAGGGCATGGAAGAGAAGGAATAAACAGCAAATGGCTGTTCTAAGGGTCTTTCATGGCCAAAAATGTGAAGCTTGGGTATAGGTGAAGTGGTGCACTTAACCAGCAATTTTCTAGTAGTTTTCTCTTGCCTTGTTACCTTGGACAATCTCTTGGCTTCATTCAAATGAGAAGGTTGTATGATCTGTTTGCTTCCTTCCAGTTCTAAAATACTGGGCCTTGGTTAGTTTAGTTACAGTTGACAAGGTAACAGTTTGCCTCAGATCTTGATCAGGTGGGGCTTACTTTCTGACTTGGTGCTTCTGTCTTCTCATCAGGAGAATCTGGCCTGGGTAAATCCACGTTGGTCAATAGCCTGTTCCTCACTGATCTGTACCGGGATCGGAAACTCCTTGGTGCTGAAGGTAAGGAAAGGAGTAAGACACTAAACTCACTACAGAATGTGCATGTTTAGGAATATGGGGCCCTCTCCAAGACACTGGAAGCCTGGCTTCCTAGAGGGACTGATGGCATCTTTCTATTTGCCTGTCTGGAACTCCATCAGCAAGCTCCCTAAAAATTTGGGTGCTAAAGCAGGGCAGGGACCAGAATCCTGGTCCCTGAATGAGTCCGTGAACCCCCCAAAGGATTCCAGGAATCCAAGAAAAAAGCTTGCAGCAGAGAAGAGGCTGGGGCCTGAGCCAACAGCCACCGGCATTTCCTGTGTTGGGAAATGTGCTTCTTGCTGGTTCCCAGAGAACAGGCCCTCAGGCGTCTGGGGATAGGAAGGGAGTTTTTTCTGACTGGGCAGGTCTCTGCCCTTGCCCTTACCTCAGTTTCCCTCTTCTCCAGAGAGGATCATGCAAACTGTGGAGATTACTAAACATGCAGTGGATATAGAAGAGAAGGGTGTGAGGCTGCGGCTCACCATTGTGGACACACCAGGTTTTGGGGATGCAGTCAACAACACAGAGTGGTATGTTTGACCAAGCATAATCCCAGCTGCTCTTGCCCCACCCACTGACTGCATGCATATACAGGTCACAGACATAGCCATATTAATTAGGAGGAAGAGGCTTGTGACCTTATGGACAGCTGGATTCTTCTAACTGGACTGCTGTCTTTTCTGTACAGTGAGAGGGAAAGGATTGGAATGGATTATTTCATTTATTTAGTGTGTGTGTGTGTGTGTGGTCTTAGGGTCTCTTTCTGTATGGCCCAGGCTAGCCTTGGACTTACTGTGTAGCTCAGGCTAGGCCTTGAATTCATAATGATCCTCTTGAATTAGCTTCCCACATGCTGGGACTACAAGTATATGCCACCCTGTTCAGTTTGGATGTTCCTTCCAACTCTGACCTATTATTCTATGATGTTTGTGGGGACACAAGGTAAAAGCCTCAAAAAAGCAAATGTGTGAAAATGTACCTTGGGGCTGCACACATCATAAGTGACAATAAAAGCCACCTTCCCTCTTTCCTTTCCCCAGCAATATTTTAGATATCACAAACAAGATTGTTGAAGAGGAAATGGAGGGGGAAGGGAAAAAGCAAAGGGAATATAGAATATAGTAATTCACAGCTATAATTTCATCATTTGAGAGGTAGAGGCAAGAGAACAGGAATTCAAGGGCAGCTTCAACCATGTAGCTAATCTGGGCTATGGGAGACCCTGTCTCAAAACAAAAACAAAAACAAACCAAAACAACAACCAAAAAAAGGGAAGGTGTTTTTTGTTTGTTTGTTTGTTTGTTTTTGGTGGTGGTGGGGGAAGAGAAGAACAGGAAAAACATGGATTTAACTTGATTTAACCCTTTAGGCTATGTGCCCCCCCCCAAAAAAAAGGTGGTTTTGATGTATGCATGTGTGCAGTTGTGTACACATATCCTACTTACTATTCTTAGCTTTTTTTCATGTAAAAAGGGATGTTTAGGTAATAGTCACATAAAGGTAATGGATGAAAAAGACCAGGAGAGGGCTGGAGAGATGGCTCAGTGGTTTTAAGAACATTGGGTGTTCTGCAGAAGATCCAGATTCAAATTCCCACATCGTGGCTAACAACCATCTGCAACTCCAGTTCCTGTAGACCAGATGCCCCCTTCTGTCCTCTGTGGGCACTGCACAACATGGGTGTTGTGCACAACTTACACACACGCAGGCATAAGACACGCCTAAAATAACAATAAAATAAAATATAAAATAAATAAATAGAATAAAATATAAAATAAAATACCAGGAGAAAAGGGTGATGGGTTTGAGGAAGTAATCAGGCAGATAGTGCTGAGAGCCCAAATTTGGATTATCATTGAGTCAACTGCATGATCTTAGCAAATGGTTGCATTCTCTCTTCTAACTGGAAAAAATGTGATTCATTTCCACATTACCCCATTGATGTGCAAATAACTCAAAATTATGCCTGTGTAGTATACTACAAATTTTAGTTAATAGTTAACTGCAAGAGCAGCAACTTAATTTGTAAGTTCCCTTGTTTATAATTAAGAATTTCGATGTGGTGACAGGAGAATATCAGACAGCATGGGCCTTCCTGAGTGCAGATTCCTGTGTGACTGCATAAGCTATACACTATTGTGCCTTCCCTGGATAAATGCCTCAAACACTAATCAGATCCTCATAGACCTTTCTAAACCCCGATAACCTGCTTTATAATTATAGCATGTGACTTTCAGCACAGCTAACTGGTTCATCAACTTTAAGACTCAAAGGGATAGCCATCTCCTACATGCTTGCCACAATACTATGCTAGTACATGGTCCATTGTCTCGTGGTTTTCATCTGATAGCTGAAGTGACTCTTTTCTTACCATCATCCTTCCTGCCTAGCAATGTGTGTCCTGAAATTCTAATCCCAACTAGTACCTTGTTTCTAATGTAACAGGTACCACTTTCAAACTACCAACCTCTTACTTTGAATAAATAATTGCAATAATAATTTCCTTTCAGTAATAGTTTCATAATAGTTTCTTATAGTACTTAGTACACCTCCATAGATAGTAATTTAGTCAGCCAGCAGGAATTAGTGGAGCACAAACATACAAGGTATCCAGCCTATGTTGGACATTTTAAGGACTGCAGAACAAGTATGAATAATTCTCATCCCCAAGGGCCATTTAGTCCAGTGATAGTTGTGAGGTGGAGGAGAAGCAGTTCTCCAACAAGTTGTATCTATCAGACACTAAAGCATGGGTCAAGCCATGTACAATGGTAGACACACCAAGCTAGAAGTCAGAAAGCCAGGAACTCAGGCAGGTAGAGAATTTACTAATCAAAGCATCTGGAGCAATCAGTTAACTTCTCTGGATTTAATTTCTTTATGTATAAAATGCTGAAAAGATGGCTTAGCAATTAAAAACACTTACTGTTCTTACAGAGGATCCAGGTTCCAATTTCACAACAGTCTGTAATTCTACTTCTAGGAGATCTGATGCCTTCTTTTGGCACATACATACATACATGCAGGTGAAACATATTTATAAACATAAAATAAAAGGATATAATTTTTAAAAAAGAGTACTCATGTGTCCACATGTCAGGACAGTGAAGATTAATTTTTTTATTTATTTTCTATGTGTATGAATGTACTGTCTGAATGTACATTTGTGCCCCGTGTCGTGCAATGCTGCAGAGGTCAGAAGAGGGTGTCGGATTCCCCTGGAACTGGAGTTCTCCTGGAATTGGAGTTATAGATGGTTCTCAGCTGCCATGTGGGTGCTGGGGATCGAACCTGGGTCCTCTGCAAGAGGAGTTGGCGCTCTTAACCGCTACACTATCTCTCCAGCCCCGTGAAGATTAATTTTTAACTAGATAATAGAAGAGCAAAAGACTTGAATAATAATTTTTTTTGTCTTTTTTTGAGACACGGTCTTCCTTTAGTCACAGCTGGCCTGGAGCTCGCTATGTAGACCAGGCTGTCCTTGAACTTACAGAGATCTGACTGCCTCTGCCTCCCAAGTGCTGGGATTAAAGGCATGCACCACCATGCCTAGCAATTATTGTTATTTTTTTTAACAATTCTTTTTATTTATTATTTTATGTGTATGAGTATTATACTCTCTGCATGTAGGTCTGTGCACCTGTGTCGTGCAATGCAGCATTGGTCAGAAGAGGGCGTCAGATTTCCCTGGAACTGGAGTTAAAGATGGTTTTCAGCCACCATGTGGGTGGTGGGGATCGAACCCAGGTCCTCTGCAAGAGTGGTTGGCACTCTTAACCGCTAGGCCATCTCTCCAGTCCCTCTTTTTTTTTTTTTTTTTTTTGAGACAGGGTCTCCCTGTAGCTCCAGCTGGCCTGGAACTCTCTATGTAGACCAGGCTGGCCTGGAACTCACAGAGATCTGCCTGCCTCTGCCTCCAGAGTGCTGAGAATAAAGGTGTGCACCACCATGCTCAGCTGCAATAAACTTTTTTTTTTTTGGTATTTTTGAGACAGGGTCTCCCTTTTAGTCCCAGCTGGCCTGGAGCTTGCTCTGTAGACCAGGCTGGCCTTGAACTTACAGAGATCCTCCTGCCTGTGCCTCCCAAGTGCTGGGATTAAAGGCGTGTGCCACCATGCCCGGCCCATTATAAACTTTAAAAAATATTTTATTTTCGGGGCTGGAGAGATAGCCTAGCGGTTAAGAGCACCAACTGCTCTTGCAGAGGACCCGGGTTCGATCCCCAGTACCCACATGGCAGCTGAGAACCATCTTTAACTCCAGTTCCAGGGGAATCCGTCGCCCTCTTCTGACCTCAAACCTACACGCAGTCAGTACATTCATACACATATAAAAATTAAAAAATATATTTTATTTTCTACAGGGAGACCCTGTCTTGAAAAAAAAATATATATGCGTGTGTGTGTGAATATATACATATATATGTGTATACATACATATATATGTATATATATTTAAAGCATTTTCTTTTTTTAAATTTTATTTATTTATTTTTCTATGTGTTTGAATATACTGTCTGCATGTAGGTTTGTGCACCTGTGTCATGCAATGCCTCAGAGGTCAGAAGCGGGTGTCGGATTCCCCTGGAACTGGAGTTAATAAAGACGGTTTTCAGCCACCATGTGGGTGGTGGGGATCGAACCCAGGTCCTCTGTAAGAGCGGTCTGCACTCTTAACCGCTAGGCCATCTCTCCAGCCCCCTTATTTTAATTTTTTATGTATATTGCCTGCATTCATGTAAGTGTACCTGTGTCATATAGTGCCCAAGGAGGTCAGAAGAGGGTGTCGGGTCCCCTGGAACTGGAGTTAGAGATGGTTGTTAGCCACCATGTGGCTACTAGGATTCGTACCCAGGCAAGAGCAGAGGGCAAGAGCAGTCAGTACTCAACTGCTGAGCTCTCTCCAGCCCCTACAATAAACTTTTTTTTTTTTTTTTTGGTCTTTTCGAGACAGGGTCTCCCTGTAGTCACAGCTGTCCTCACTCTGTAGACCAGGCTGGCCTTGAACTCACAAAGATCCGCCTGCCTCTGCCTCCCAAGTGCTAGGATTAAAGGTGTGCGCCACCACACCTGGCTAATAAACTTTTTTTTATAAGTAGAAAGCATATACTAAATGGTCATGGTGAATAAATATAGTCATTTGTTATCACTGTCAAGTGATACATAGACTTATATGTGCCATACTTTAAAAATATTTAAATGCGGGGGCTGGAGAGATGGCCGACCGCTCTTGCAGAGGACCCAGGTTCGGTCCCCAGCACCCACATGGCGGCCGAGCCGTCTGAAACTCCAATTCCAGGAGAATTCCAGTTCCAGGGGAGTCCGACACTCTCCTCTGACCTCCGCTGCGTTGCACATCACAGGTGCACAGACTTGCATGCAGACAATACATTCATACACATATGGAAATAAATAAAATTAAAAAAAATTTTTTTTAATTTAAATGCTTATTGTGTGCATGATACATGTTTATGGATGCTCATCCTATGGCACATGTATGGAGGGCAGAAGATATCGCTGTGAAATCAGTCCTTTCCTTCCATCTTTAAGTGGGCTCTAAGGATTGAATGAAAGTTGCGTGGGCTGGAGAGATAGCCTAGCGGTTAAGAGCACTGACTGCTCTTGCAGAGGACCCGGGTTCCATCCCCAGCACGCACGTGGCGGCTGAGAGCCGTCTGTAACTCCAATTCCAGGAGAACTCCAGTTCCAGGGGAATTCCAAGACCGTCTTCTGACCTCCGCGGCATTGCATGACACGGGTGCACAAACCTACATGTAGACAGTACATATACACATACAAAAAAAAGTTGCCAGGCTTGTGTGGCAAGCACCTTTACCAGTTGAGCCATCTCTCTGGCTCTGTACGTGTGGTGTTCTTTTATATGACTGGCAGCACACGTGAATAATGCATAATGCCATGATCGTATAATGGCAATTCTTGGCTTCATTATGATCTTTTGGGAACACTGAAGTATATGGAGTCCAAAGTTCATTGAATCATTGCTGCACAGTGGATGGGGTTGTGATTGTGTGTGCATGTGTGTATGTGTGTGTGTAAATATACATGTGTCTGTGTAATAAAAAATCAGTATGCACTGGTATAGTCAGCTTTTATGGAACAGTTGGATCTTTTTTTTTTTTTTTTTTTTTTTTTTTTTTTTTTTTGGTCTTTTCGAGACAGGGTCTCCCTGTAGCCCCAGCTGGCCTGGAACTCACTCTGTAGACCAGGCTGGCCTTGAACTCACAAAGATCCGCCTGCCTCTGCCTCCCAAGTGCTAGGATTAAAGGCGTGCGCCACCACGCCCGGCTGGAACAGTTGGATCTTGATTGGACCCTGAAGGATGGAATAGGAGAGGTAAAGGGTGGCCAGACTATGAACCTCATTTAGAGTTTTTGGGCTTCTAACTGGTGTTCACCTGCATCCACCTTGCTGTTCTATTACTACTTTGCTTGGTCACCAGGGCCCTTTTCCTCATCAAACTAGTATTTATTGACCTGCCTGTGTGCTCAGTCTAGTTTTCTGTCAAGAAATGTGAAATATCGCTGTCCTACTCAGGTTTTTTCCTGAAGGTGTAGTAAAGCAAGACAGAGTAAAACATTGCTCGAGTCATGAGCTGCTTCTCTGCAGTCCCAGGGCTCACTAGGCAGCTCCCACTACCAGTTTCTCTGCCTTGTGTATCCTTGCTCCAGCTGGAAGCCTGTGGCTGAGTACATTGACCAGCAATTTGAGCAGTATTTCCGAGATGAGAGTGGCCTGAACCGCAAGAACATCCAAGACAACAGGGTGCACTGCTGCCTGTACTTCATCTCACCCTTCGGCCATGGGTATGGTCTGAGCTTGAGGCTCCTGGCACCACCGGGTTCTGCTAAGGGAACAGGTCAAGAGCATCACGGGCAGGGCTGCCACTAGCAGGTGGTCACAGATTCCTGTTCCCCAGGCTCCGGCCACTGGATGTCGAATTCATGAGGGCCCTGCATCAGCGGGTCAACATCGTGCCCATCTTGGCTAAGGCAGACACATTGACACCTCCTGAAGTGGACCAAAAGAAATGCAAAGTGAGGGAAGTTGGTGGAGGGAGGGAAGCAGGTAGGTTTCTAGAAAGGATGGGGTACCCAGAACTGTGGACCCCTCATCTGTTTGCCAGATCCGGGAGGAGATTGAACACTTTGGAATCAAGATCTATCAGTTTCCAGACTGTGATTCTGACGAGGATGAGGATTTCAAATTACAGGACCAAGCCCTAAAGGTGGGGCCACCCTAGGGCATCCCTTTCCCATCTTGTTTCTTCTGGGCAGAAGAGGGGAGTAGAATTCTATATAAAGACAAGATTGTTGGGGTGGAAGAGGACCCCAGCTACTTAGAGCAAAGCAGAAGATACAAGTGGAAAGGATCAGGTGAGAATGAGGATGCTGACAGGCACCTGTGACTTCTTTTAGGAAAGCATCCCATTTGCAGTGATTGGCAGCAACACTGTGGTAGAAGCCAGAGGGCGGAGAGTTCGGGGTCGGCTCTACCCTTGGGGTATTGTAGAAGGTAAAGCACAAGCTTGTGACCAGGGTATCCTTGCCCTTAGGGGTTCTCCCCTTCCTGAAACCTGGCTGACACCTAGCCTTGCTATTCAGTGGAAAACCCAGGGCACTGCGACTTTGTGAAGTTGAGGACAATGCTGGTGCGTACCCACATGCAGGACCTTAAGGATGTGACTCGAGAGACACATTATGAGAACTACAGGGCACAGTGCATCCAAAGCATGACCCGCCTAGTGGTGAAGGAACGGAATCGCAAGTATGATCAGAAACCAGGACAAAATTGGCAGGGGGATCCCAAGTCCTCCCCTTATCACTCTCCAGGCCCCCGGGTCAACTCAAGGTGGTGCTTGGGGTCTCCTCAACCTTACTACCATCCTTTCCCCCTCCCTTCAGCAAACTGACAAGAGAGAGTGGTACTGATTTCCCTATCCCTGCTGTCCCACCAGGGACAGATCCAGAAACTGAGAAGCTAATCCGAGAAAAAGATGAGGAGGTGAGAGCAGTATGCAGTTGCCGTCAGCTTGGGAAGTGTCTCGTTTGATAAGTCTCACTATCTCTTGGTTTGGGAGTAGAAGGACCCCTGGCTCTGGTACATATCTGGGATGTTGATGAATGGTTCTGCCCAGTTTTCATCCTATATCAGGGCTACCAAGGTCCAGGATCAAGGGATTAGAATTTGGGCACTTTCCAAATACAATAGGACTCTCCCTCTCAAACACCTTCTTTTGATGCCTGTGCCTATTTCAGCTGCGGCGGATGCAAGAGATGCTACACAAAATCCAAAGACAGATGAAGGACACTCATTAACTGGCTTTTGGTCCTGGATATTTAAATCTCTTCTTCCTACCCATGCCAGCCCTTCCCTGCACTATCTCTGCTCAGGACCCTGCAGCCACTACCACTTCGCCTTATGTCCCTGCTGACTTCTCAAAAGACTCAGAGGAAATAAAATTTAATAAATCTATATGTGGCTTCAGTTGTCCCTGTCTGCATTTTTACCATCTCCTTCAACCAAAGATATTACAGACCCTATTTGAAAGGCTGATGGAGGGGGGTGCTGGTTTCTGGCTTTTAGTAGGCAAGTGGGAAACATTTCCCCTTCCCTTGAATAGGGTTCATTCTTAGGATACAGGTTGGTTTCTCCATCTCACTGACCATGTCTGTTCTACCTCAGCTATCCTGGCCCTGGGCCTCTCTCTTTCTGACATATAGTACTTTCAATTTTGTGGCTGTTCTGAATTCCCACCAGCCCCTGGGACAACAAGATATACTACAGGGCAACCTCTGACTTCCTGTTTCCTCAGATTTGATAAGAGGATGTACACAATTAAGGTCTAAATTCTAGAAAACTTATGACAGAGCACTGAAAAAGCTGAAGGTCCTTTAATCAAACATAAGTACTGGGGTTTATAAAAAAAACAAAACAAAACACTGTTCTGGAGCTGGAGAGATGGCCTAGCGGTTAAGAGCGCCGACCGCTCTTACAGAGGACCCGGGTTCGATCCCCAGCACCCACATGGCGGCTGAGAACCGTCTGAAGCTCCGATTCCAGGAGAACTCCAGTTCCAGGGGAGTCCGACGCCCTCTTCTGACCTCCATGGCGTTGCATGACACGGGTGCACAGACTTGCATGCAGACAGTACATTCATACACATACAGAAATAAAAATAAAACAGCATTTAAAAAAAAAAAACACTGTTCTGCCAGGTGTGATGGCTCACACCTTTAATCCCAGCATTTGGGAGACAGAAGCTCTCTTGAGTTAAGGCCAACTTGGTCTACATAGTTTCAGGCCAGTTTGAGCTACAGGGAGACCTTGTCTCAAAATGGCCAAAATAAAAATCGTCCCAGAGAAGTTCGGTAGCGCATCGGCAAGGTTGCAGACACTGGTTCTAGATCGTGGTGTCAAAGCAGTGAACACAAAAAGGCATGGTTGTGATGTTTTCTTATAATTTAACTGTACTAAAAGTTCCAATGCTTTATAAACTAAGACATATGAGGACACTAGCCTGGTATTAAAGCGTTCAGACCCACTCCAGAGTTGAGATTATCTGTTGAGAATCTTTAGTAGTATCGCAGCTCACGGAGACCTCCTGTGGCCGGCTTGGGGTGCTTGGGAGTCTTGTCCTCCCACCGCTTTTACAGACCAGGAAGCCGCTGCTAACTACTGGCAGTCGCAGATTCAGTTTTCTTCTCTTAGGTTAGAGCTCTTATTTGCTGATGATATAATTGTTTACTTAAGGGATGCTAAAAACTCCACCAGAAAACTAGAAACAACAGCTTCAGCAAAGTGGCAGGATACAAAATTAACCTTAAAAAATCAATGGCCTTTCTTTACACCAACAACAAGCAACTGGAGAAAGACTTCAAAGAGACCTTCCCACTCACAATGGCCTCAAAAAAAAGAGCTCTTTACTCAGGACTGGCGGCACAACACAGGTCTTGAGGGACAGCAGGGCTGGAGGAAAACTGTCCAGACAGCAAAGTGGGAAAACCCCGGCACCGCCAAATGGAGATACCCTTATTTCTTGGCCTTCTACCCCTTTATCCATCTAACGTACTGCGTTTTTCAAGTTCTTCCTGTAGCTTCAAGGATCCATAATTATAGTTCTCTTTCCCGGACTAAATTCTTCCAGAAGGATTTTCTTTTCCATCAACCAACGGATGTGAAACAAGGATGAGACGGAGCTAAAGGAGAAGGGCTGGGGCAAGACCATGAAGTAAAGGCTAGTCCATCCCGGTTTTATTCCCATTCTTGCTTTCAAACTGCACAGCGGAGAGAAACAGAAACAAGACTGGATTAAAATGAAGGGGCCGGGAAGTCGATCGAGAATTACTCCCAGGGCGAGGCTGTCACCGGAAATGGCTGCAAAGCCTAGGCCTCTACAATGTCCTGCCTCCCATTGCGCTGCCAGTAGGCGACAGGCTGTCCTCACTTCCGGCTCCGGGAGCCGTAGTCAGCAGCCCCTTTAGTCCTCTCCCATTGGCTGCCACAGGGACGCGCTGTGATTTCCCATTGGCTGCGTCTGCTTTCCAGCGCCGCACCGCCTCCCTCCAGGACGGTCCGTGTCAGAGCACCCGATAGGCTACAGTCTTAGAGGGCGTCTGCCCACCCAACCAATGAGCGGGATGGAGAGTGAGGGCGGCGGCTGCGTTGGTGAGGCAGGGTGGGACTTGGTGTGGCTATTGGCCAGGGCAGGCACAGGCTAAAGATACGATTGGCTGGGGAGAAGGGACCGTGGTGGGGTTCGAGCTGCGCGGCCTCAGCAGCTGCGGGAGACGGAAGTGGTGAGAGCGCTGCTTTGGAGGGTCGGGCGGACACCGCCTGGGTGAGTCACTGTACCCCGTGTGCTGCCAGTCTGGGAGCCACAATGACCACGTCTTGCCCGGCCCTCACCGGCTCTCTTGAGTCCCGCCCTCTGTCATTTGGGGCTCCGCCTCCGAGTCTCTAGCTCCGCCCCTAGAACCTGGGCACCTGGGATCCCCTGCCACCCTGGCCCGTCCCCCCCAGGTCCAGATTCCCTATAGGAGGAAACCCCTGGGCCTTCGAGGCCTGGTCCTTGTGGCTCCTTTCTTCTCTCCGTTTCTGAGGCTGCGTGCCAGTGAACCATGAGGCAGCACCTCGGGCGGGTCGCTTGCGGGCTCCCCCGTGAGGGAGAGTATTCTGGGGAAGGTGGGTAGGATCACAATGGAGGCTTTGAGCCTAACAAACATGGAGTGTCTGTGAAACCCAGGCCTGGCTCAAGTGGGCCCAGCGGGCCTCATCTTGAAATCCTTGTTCGTAGGACCCATTTGACAGATGTTGCTCCCAGGCCTGGCTGACTGGCCTGATTCTGTTTCTGTTTTGTCTTCTCCCCATATCCTCCACCTACTTAGTCTCAAGTATGCTCAGCAGGACCTGGCCAACCCTGTTGCTCTCTTATCACAGGTTGTGGTCCTCTCTCTTGTCCTTTGCTCTGGACTCTGCCCCCAATAACAGGTCAGATAGGTGCTACTCCTAGACTTAGGGACTGGCCAAATAGTGCTTCGGATTCATGCCCCTACCAGGGCAAAAGTGAGTGCTAGTTGGGCAGCCTTTCTCTCTTCTTTGTGTCTGTAAAGGATAGGTTTGGTTGTGGAAATCAGAACTCATGGGTTGTATGAGTGAGTCTGGACGGTATTCATTCCTGCTCTTGGACCTTGTAGTAGACTTCACGCCCTACAGGATCACTTGTTGCTTCTGCCTGTGTAGCTCCCATTGCCTGTCTGGTATGGTGGCTTGTTGAGGGGCTGGATCCTCTCTGATGGAGGAAAATCAGTTGAAGTTCAGGAATAGACATGTGACATTTATTGATTCTATGGTAATGTTAATGGTGCTCTTTACTCTTGTGTGTTTATCTTTTAGTGACAAGCAGGTGGCCAGGACCCTCACCACGGTAGAATGGTGAGTACTCCTTTTTTCTCAAACCATTGTGCATAATGCTCTCATTTGTCTCTGTGAAGCTGCCTTATCCCTCTTGGCCCTAATGCTCCTGGGTGCCCTGCTCAATTCCTAAACAGGTTCATCTGCCCTGGGGGGGAGAGGGGTGGATTTTTTTGGATGTTGTTTTGCGACAGGTTCTTGTTGTATAACCTTGGCTAACCTGATACCAGAAATGTAGCTCATGCTGGCTTGAGCTTGTGGCAGTCTTCCTGCTACTACTTCCTAAATGCTAGGATTATCCCTTTTTATGGTGGGCCTTGCACATGGTAGGCAAGTGCTCTAACCTGAGCTATGCGTGTAGCTTAGGAGGTTTTTAGATCGAAAACATGAGGCAGTATACATACAGCACTGGGATCAGCAACTTGTGTTTTTTGTTTGTTTTCCTATATGTGCTATGTCATGTCTTCCCTGTACTAAAACAACAACAAAACAAAACAACCCCCTGGCTCTCAGCTTTTCATAACATTTGTCCTCTTGGATTCCTGGCAAAGTCTCCATATTCTGGTCCCAAAGACACAGCTTTATCTTAAGATCCTTGAACTTCTGGTGGGTCTCATGAATATTGTTAATGCTGTACAGGAGTGACTCCACTCAAACCATGGGCCTTTTCTAGCATTCAGGTATTGGTTTCTGTTAAGCTACTGAGGTAGCAGCTGATGGAGTATCTATCAGGAGAGCATGTTGAAAGTGTCCAGAATATCATTACAGGTGGTTCATCACAGTCCTGTGAAATTCCAAAGTTGAGGGAACTCCTTAACTCCTGAGAACTAGGATTCTAGCAGTAAAAAGAAAGAAGTCTTGCAAGCCTTTTTAGACAAGACCTTTCACTTGGCTGCATCTCTTCAGTTTCTTTCAGAGATCACAGGCTAATGAATTCAGTTAGTGAGAGGATTCCTTCCTTTCATAGATACATGGCTCTATGCTATATGCAAGATTAGTCTGGTCTCTTCTTAGAAAGCCTACTTACTGATCCTGCCCCCACTGACAGATAGCTCATCTCCTTTTTCTTTCTGTGAAACATCCAAAAGAGCATGAAGTTCGGAGTCAGCCTCATCTAATTTCAAAACCAACACTACCACTTCTAGGCTTATAGTAAATGCGTAGTAAAATGTCAAGTTTTTCTATTCACGTCTTTCCCCTAAAACGAAAGCCCTGGTTTCTGAAAGTTACAAGGTACAGTTAGTTTCAGAGTTCTCAAAAGCTCTTTCTGTTACTCTTGGCAACACTAAGCCCCTTATCATGCTCATTATTCCCTGGCCGTCTAGCCAGCTCCCATTTGTCTTCTCTACCCTTGGGTTTCAAGTTTTGTTTTTCTGTAGCTTCCATTATCCTAGTTCTTCTCTTTCCCGGACTAATAAATTCTTCCAGAAGGATTTTCTTTTCCGTGGACCAAGGGATGTGAAACAAGGGAGGAGGGCTGGGAAGGGCCATGAAACTAGTTAAAAGGATGTCCCCTTTAGAACTGTGGAATGACTAGTAACCTAGCACCGGAGCAGAGTTCTTTTTAAGGGGACAGAAAGAGTGAGGCAGGGGAATGGAGGACGCTGCTGGGCGGGTGTGGTTTCCGAGGGGAAAGGGGCAGCTTGGACACCGAAAAGAATATGGGTTGAGCCCCATCTTGGGATCTGGAGCCGGCGCTGAGGACCTCGGGGAGACGGGAGGAGGGTGTGGGGAATATCGTGTGAGCTGAGGGCGTGGGGTGGCTCACCTGGGACGCTGGGAAGTGAAAAGGTGCGGTCGGTCTCGCTTCCCTTTTCCGAGCGGTTGGAGTGCTCCCTCGGCCCACACTCTAGAAAGCCCCTTCAAATCCCTGGGGGTCGCGGTCCCACGCCAGCCGGCTGCAGGTAGGGAGGAGCCTGGGCGACGGGCGGGGCCCCGCGAGCCGCTCCGCCTCCGCCTCCGCCTCCCTTGCCGCGTCCGGGGCGCTCGGGTCTCTGCCTCCCCTCCCTTCCGCGCTCGTGCCGGAGGGCGGAGCTGGGCTCGCTCCATTGTGGAGAAGAGGGGAGAGGCGCTCGGGAGCCAGTCCTGGTCCCGGCGTCAGGGCGCTCGCTTCTGGCCGCGGCTGCGTCTGGCGGAACCTGCAGCCGGGATGCGGCGGGCGCCCGGAGCTGGCGGGCAGCGGAGCGGCTCCGGGGACATGTGCGCTGGCCCAGCCCGCCCGCGACCATGAGCCTGACCGCCCGCGTCTCCTGCTCCATGCTTAGCTGCTTCGTAAGTGCCAGGCCTGCCTGCTGGGCGGGGGCGGGGGTGTGGGTGTCCAACGCTCGCGTTACCCTCAGCCCCGCCCAAGACCCCCCAGTCAGACCCCACACCTCCGAGAGCCTGGGAGGCGGGTTAGCCCTTTTCTTTCTCAGTCTTGCTTCAAGAAATAGGATGCTGGGGATTGTGGAAGGCCGGGACGAAAATTCTATGGCCTTTTCTGGCTCTGCAGCCACTGCCCTTGACTGCAGATCTCCAGGCCCCGCCCTGCAGGGGTACAGCCCTTTACCTCCGCCTCTCCATCTTGGTCCCACCCGCTCCATCCTTGCTTGGGGATGTGGGATGTGCCTAGTAAGTCTGTGTGGGATGCTAGGGGCTGGACGAGAAGCATAGGATGACTCCCGGTCTCCAGTCCCCGCCCCCCCCCACACACACACTTCATCCTTCACCTGTCATGCCAGTCTTTTCTCCTTGACTGTCCCCCAGACAGCCTCTTTTTTCCATCGTCCCTACTTCTGCAGGGCTCTGTATCTCTGAATCATTCCCAGTCTTCCCCTCCTCCCCTCTGGCTAATGTTCCTTCCCAGCTTCTCCCATCTGTCCTCTCAGATGTCGGGTCCTTCCCCCCCCCCCCAGGTGTCTGCCAGGCCTCCTCTCTCTCCCCTGGCTGTCCTTGGGTCTCCTGCTTCCTTCCTGACATGTGGATCCCCTCTTCCCTTCCCCCTCCCTTAGTGGTTGGGAGCAAAATGACTTCTGTTTGCTGTGGGTATTCCTTAGGAATTCCCCTCAGATCAGCAGACAGGGCAGGTTGCTTGGCAGGTATTAGGGGGCTTGTCAGCAGCGTGAGCCCAATAGGAAGATAAGCTCAGCTCCCAAACACATCTTTTCAAAAGCATCACAAAGGCCCTCTAGAGGCATGGGACTGAATCCCCCCAACCTACTCCTCTTTGTCTTCTTCACTACCACATTGAAGCTTCAGTGGCTGAAGGTGCCTGATTTCCCTGCTCTGTCCCTAACCAGCTGCCACACCTGGCTCCTATTCCTCAGAGAGCTCTTTCCCAGTCCTCCTGCCTTATTTTGGTCTTCCTTAGTCTTCTCCCCTCTCATTTTTGCAGTTTTAGTTCTAAGGAATGATCACCTTAAACAATGCAGATTTGGCTTACCTGGCTGGTCCCTTAGACCTACTAGGCTTAGCACCCCTATATTTCACCCTTCTTGCCTCCAGCCAAGAAGCCAGGTCAATTCTTACTCCAGGGGCCAGAACCTTTGGACATGGAGGGATGAGGGTGTCTGTAGATTTGTTGATAGAAGAGAGTGAATGAGCCTGAGGAACCAAGGGGGCTGGCACCTGAGGGCTGTGGCCTTCCTGCAGGGTGAGGAGGGGCCCCCCAGCCTGGAGTACATCCAAGCGAAGGACCTGTTCCCCCCCAAGGAACTGGTGAAGGAGGAGGAGAATCTTCAGGTAAGGAGGAGCTATAGGCCCATGGTGGGAGGGGCTCTCTGCTGAGTTAGTTTCCCCCCAACCCCCAGATCTCTAGAGGATCTAGTACCAGGGCTCTGGCTTCTTCCTCCTGGGCCTTTGAGGGGATGTGGTGGGCTCTTTCTGTTTTTGCATTATGGAACCTCTGGCCTTAGAAGAGGGACAGCTTTTCTGGATAGCTGATGACAAGTGTCCTAACTGATGAGGACTCTCCTTCCTGTGTCGTTCAGCTTTTCCCAAGGGGATTCTATAGAGCAGGGGCTGCAGAGAAGAACAAGGAGACTAGATTCTGGACTGAGGGTTCCTCTGACCTTTGGCAGGTACCCTTCACAGTGCTGCAGGGTGAGGGAGTGGAGTACCTGGGCCGGGCATCCGATGCCCTCATTGCCATCTCCAACTACCGGCTGCATATCAAGTTTAAAGATTCTGTCATCAACGTGAGTTCCCATCTTGTCTTCCTACACCAAAGTTAGAATCTCTATGTCTCCCAGAAACAGTTCCCTTTTCAGTGTGTGTGTGTGTGTGTGTGTGTGTGTGTGTGTGTGTGTGTGTGTGGTGTGGTGTCCTGTCCCGTCTTCCCCCCCCCCCATGTCTTTCTGGCTTATTTTCCCTTCCTACCCTTTCTTGTATCCTGTTCAGGCTTTGTTTTGTTTTGTTTTGTTTTGGTCTTTTCGAGACAGGGTTTCCCTGTAGCCCCAGCTGTCCTGGAACTCACTCTGCAGACCAGGCTGGCCTTGAACTCACAAAGATCAGCCTGCCTCTGCCTCCTGAGTGCTAGGATTAAAGGCGTGCACCACCACGCCCGGCAAGATTTATTTTTATTTTATGTGTATGAGTGTTTTACTCATACATATATGTACCACATGTGTGCATGCGGAAGCCAGAACAGTGGATCACATCCTGTGGCACTGGAGTCAGTAGGCAGTTGTGAGCTACCATGTAGCTGCTGGGAACCAAAACCCAGGTCTTAATTGCTGAACTAACTTCTCTAGCCCCCTGTTGGGCTCTTAAAGGAGCAGAGTGACAGTGGCATTATTAGAAGGGCATAGATTTTGGAGTCAGCGAAACCTGGAGTTTTTTTTTTTTTTTAATACTTTTATTGATGATTTGTTTATTTTATACATTATCTTTCAGTCTAATTTAGACACATTCTCTTCTCCCTGCCCCCCACCCCACCCCAGTTCATGCCTTCTGCCATACATGTCTTGCATCTTTCTTTCAGTCTTCACTGCAGAGACTTGTCATTTTGGGCAGAATTTAACTGTATCAGTCAGTTCTTTGACCCAGTCTTTATGTTGTTGTTGTTCCCTCCCCTTTGTATTACTCCAACATATGCCTATATAACCATCACATATGTATCAAAATTATGACCTCCAAGAATAAACTGTGTGTTAATTCCAAAATATGTTTAAGCATTCACATTTTTCCCCTTTAATTTTATATTACTCTAAGATATGAATACATACCTTCCACCCATATACAATAATTACAGAGTCTGAAAATAAGTGGTAGATCAATTCTAGAGCCCATTAAGAGTCACATTATAACAACACAGTTGCTTTCAGGTAAAAATAAATATAATAATAATATTGTTCAGCTTGCCTTTCAACTGGGGATTTGGTGTTAGCATCCATAAATGAGGGTAACCATTTTTGGAATTCACATTTTCCCCTTTAATTTTATATTACTGTAACATATGCATACATACCCTCCCCTGATATACCACAATTACAAAGTCTGAAAATAAGTGGTAGGTTCATTCTAGATCCCATTAAGGTATTCACATTATAATGATACAGTTGCTTTCAGGTAAAAGAAAAAAAATATGTGTGTACATACACACACACATTATATATATATATATTGCTCAGTTTGTCTGGTACGACTAGGTATTTGGTGCTAGCATCCACAGATGAGGGATACCATTTGTTGTTTGTGGGGTTTTTTGTGACTGTATTACTTAGCATAATAGCTTCGAGTTCCATCCATTTACCTGCAAAGTTCATGATGTCATCTTTTTTTTTTTTTTTTTGAGACAGAGTCTCCCTTTAGTCCCAGCTGACCTGGAGCTCGCTCTGTAGACCAGGCTGGCCTTGAACTCACAGAGATCCGCTTGCCTCTGCCTCCTGAGCGCTAGGATTAAAGGCGTGCGCCACCACGCTTGGCATGATGTCATCTTTACTGCTGCATAGAAATCCATTGTGTAGATGTACCACATTTTCTCTATCCACTCGTCAGTTGAGGGGTATTTGGGTTGTTTCCAGCTCTTCGCTATTGTGAAGAGAGCTGCAATAAACATAGATGTGCATGTATCTTTGCAGTAGGTGGTTTTATATATATATATATACCTTGGACAAGTGATGATTTCCTCTTTGTTGATTGAAGCCACCTTCTTTTAGGGTTATTGTGGTTATTAATTGGTCACCGTGTAAAGGACCCAGCACAGTTACCCAAGCTTTTAACAGACTGCCAGCAGATGCAGGTTTCCTTCCTTCTATTGGTGCTTCAGCCTGCAGTGGAGGATCTGAGCCTCAGTTTGCCCTTCCTCTGCAGGTGCCCCTCCGCATGATTGACAGCGTGGAAAGTCGTGATATGTTCCAGTTGCACATTGCCTGCAAGGACTCCAAAGTTGTGAGGTAGGCACAGTGGGGCCTCACTCCATGCTCTCTAACCCTAGTGTGTGCAGACCTGTCTGCTGCAGGGTTCCTTTGGAGCAAGAGAGGAAAGATATTCTTCACTTTCCATTGGAGGAAAGGTAACTTCTCTGTTCTTAGATGGGAGATCGACCTTACCGACCTATTCTGTCTTGACCTGAAATAAAATGGGGATAATACCCCACTCATGGAGCCACCGTAAAGATGAGCTGGAATAATGCATATGAAAATCCTAAGTTAGTATCAAGCATACACACTAATATTGTTGTTGGTTCATTTATTTATTAAATGTACATTTATTGAGCAGTCTATGCCAGACTGGTTTTGGGCTGAAGATATAGTAAAGAACAAGCAGACAGAATTTCCTGACTTACAAGAGCTTATATTCCAATGAGATACCAGTAATTAAGTGAAATATTTTAAATGGTGATAAGTGGAAAGCTAAAAATAAAACAGAAAAGGGTGTTATACTTTTTTTTTTTTTTTTTTTTTTTTTTTTTTGGTCTTTTCGAGATGGTCTCTCTGTAGCCCCAGCTGTCCTGGAACACACTCTGTAGACCAGGCTGGCCTTGAACTCACAAAGATCCACATGCCTCTGCCTCCCAAGTGCTAGGATTAAAGGCGTGCGCCACCACACCTGGCTAGTGTTATACTTTTAAACAAGTGATTAGAGAAAGGTACACAAACAAAGTGCCTTTGAATCAGGACCTGATGAAAGTGACCATGTCAGTATTTTAGGGAACAATATGTCAGATGGTACAGTGAATGCAAAAGCCCTGAAGTGGGTATGTACCTATGCCTGGGTATTGGAAGAATGGAAGGAGGGTAGTGTGGTGGGAAGGAGTAGATGGGGGGTGAGGGTGGTGGGATGTAAGACATGAAAGCAAGGGGTAGAAGTTCTTGGCCTTAACTTTGTGGGGAGTGAGAGATCTCAGGAGGCTTTGAGGAATGGAGTGATGTGATGTGATTAATGCTTTATGGAATCTTTCTGGCTGTTAAATTGAAACTGGGTACAAGAAAGTGGGAGCTAAAGCCAAGGCAGGCTGAGAGACTAGTTAGGAAGCTGTTTTAGTTACTCAGGTGAGAGGTAATGGTGTACTACCTATGGTTGTTAGCACTAAAATGAGGAGAAGTGGTCAGATTCTGAATGTATTTTGAAGGTAAAGATGACAGGATTGCCGATAAATTAGCTACAAGAGAAAGGGGGCCAGGATAACTCCTAGAGGTATTTAGAAGGAAGCCTAGGTAAGAGCCTGCCATCGTCTGCTCAGGCAGATTCGGGAGAATCCACATGGCTCCTTTTTTAAGACAGGGTCTCCCTTTAGTCCCAGCTGGCCTGGAACTCTCTATGTAGACCAGGCTGGCTTTGAGCTCCCAGAGATCCGCCTGTTTCTGCCTCCTGAGTGCTAGGATTAAAGGCATGCACCACCACGCCTGGCCACAAGGCTCTTTTGTCTTTGGAAGCCAAAGTCAAGTTACCAAAAGCAAACTTAGCGTGTGGCAATATGTGACTCAGAACTTCCTGTTTAATACTTTAGGAGCATTGAGAGTCAAAAGAAGAAGCAGTTTGTGGAATGGAATAGGCTAGGAAAGCTTCAAGGATGAAACTGTCTTTAAAGTATCAGTCGGATGTGGCTAGGCAGGGAGGAGACCATCAGGCAAAGGAGAAAGAACAGGAGTTAGGAATGCTGGGGGCAGGGCTTGTGCCCGAGACAGAAGGTTTGTGCTGGAGTCATGGGGGAAGTAATGCTAGCTAGTAGGATGGGCACAAGAATTGACATGAGCAATGGCAGGGCCTCATCAGGGGGACAAATATGTCTAGACAAAGAAGTTCTAGGGAAGAGAACTGTGACAAGATTCTTAGGTGCTGGTCAGTGCCCCATCTCCTAGGGTTCTCCTTGCCTTACCTCCTGCTTTGCAGCTTCCTGTCCTCACAGCCTCCCTACGGCCATGTTTTCAACTCTTTCCTATGACACATCTGCCCTTGTCTCATCCAAGCCTCTGGCTTCTTGCCTGGCAGGTGCCACTTCTCCACTTTCAAGCAGTGCCAAGAGTGGCTCTCAAGGCTAAGCCGGGCCACAGCAAGACCTGCCAAGCCCGAGGATCTCTTTGCCTTTGCCTACCATGCCTGGTGCCTGGGGCTGACTGAAGAGGATCAGCATACCCACCTGTGTCAGCCAGGTGAGGCCAGGCCATTTTCTTTGGGAGGCTGCTGTTTAACCTGCAGTTCTCATCCCTCCTCCATCTCTGGACACTGATGCTCTGGGAAGCTGATGGGCTGGGGGCTGTGTTGCAGGAGACCACATCCGATGTCGACAGGAGGCGGAGCTTATAAGGATGGGCTTTGACCTGCAGAACGTTTGGAGAGTCTCAAATATCAACAGCAACTACAAGTGAGAGGCCAGGGGTTGGGAGACCAAAATACCAATCCAGACCTAAACTTTCTCTGTTTGCTTGAAGTTTGGTGGGTGGAGCTTCTGGATCCATAAGGGAGGACCTTCACGGTGCTTATTCCCACAAAGCCATCTCCTGGGATTGTTACCATACATTTTAGACCAAGTTCAGTGATACCCTCGCTCGGTCTCTTCTCAGGTTGTGCCCCAGTTACCCCCAGAAGTTGCTGGTTCCTGTGTGGATTACAGACAAAGAGCTGGAGAACGTGGCTTCCTTCCGCTCCTGGAAACGCATCCCTGTTGTTGTATATAGGTGAGATGGTGTAGAGTGAGGAGTAGGGAGGCCAAGTTTTATATAGTAAGGAAAATCAAAATCTTAGGTTTTAGGGCAGTTGCTTAAAAGGGTCTTGACATTCTATGGGGAAATGACTGAAGTTATTTTTTAAAACTAATTTATTTATTTATTTATTTATTTATTTATTTTGGTTTTTTCGAGACAGGGTCTCCCTGTAGCCCCAGCTGTCCTGGAACTCACTCTGTAGACCAGGCTGGCCTTGAACTCACAAAGATCCGCCTGCCTCTGCCTCCCGAGTGCTAGGATTAAAGGCGTGCGCCACCACGCCCGGCTATTTGTTTATTTTTATATGTGTATGAGTGTACTGGCTGCATGTAGGTCTGTGCACCCGTGTCGTGCAATGCCGCGGAGGTCAGAAGAGGGTCTTGGAATTCCCCTGGAACTGGAGTTCTCCTGGAATTGGAGTTACAGACAGTTCTTAGCTGCCATGTGGGTGCTGGGGATCGAACCTGGGTCCTCTGCAAGAGCAGTCGGTGCTCCTAACCGCTAGGCCATCTCTCCAGCCCCTGAAGTTATTTTAAAATAAGAACTCGGGCTGGAGAGATGGCCTAGCGGTTAAGAGCGCTGACCGCTCTTGCAGAGGACCCGGGTTCGATCCCCAGCACCCACATGGCGGCCAAGAACCGTCTGAAACTCTAATTCCAGGAGAACTCCAGTTCCAGGGGAATCCGACACCCTCTTCTGACCTCCGTGGCATTGCACGACACAGGTGCACAGACTTGCATGTAGACAGTACATTCATACACATACAGAAATAAATAAAATTAAAGAAAATTTTTAAAAAAATAAAAAATAAAAATAAAATAAGAACTCTTAGAAACCACCTCAGATTTTAGGGGGGAAGTCTGTCTGTCTTTCTATTTATTTATTTATTTATTTATCCATCCATCCATCTATCTATCTATTTATTTATTTGAGTGTATGTGTAAAATACTGCATTAGTAAGAGGTTGGCAAAGTGGTTTGGAGACCAGATCAGGCCTATTGTTTGGCATGGGTGGGAGTCTGAGATATGGCCTTACTAGGTAGCCCAGGCTGATCTCAAATTCTAGATTCTCCTATCTCAGCCTCCAAAGTGCTGAGATTATGAGCATGTGTCATCTTACCTAGATCTGGCTTTTATATTTTTAAAGGTTTTTGTTTGTTTTAAATGTTTTCTTTTGAGACAGGGTCTCACTTTGTCTATAGCCTAGGCCGATCTAGATTGGTTTTAACTTAGAAAACCAAAATTTTTTCCTGGTTCTTGAGTGAAAAAGTTGGCCAATTCCTATATAGGAATGTAAATAGCCTGAGATAGGCAGAAACCCGTGAGGTTTGGAGAGGTTCATGTTTATGACTCAGGCTTGTTCTCCTGCTGCATATCTCAACCTGGAACAGGTGCTATGCAGATTTGATTAGCCAAGGTCACCTTGGGAATACGGAGCCCATTTGAGAAAATGTGGATGATAGTGCTTTGTAAACTGTAAAGCTCTCTAGAGATGTTAAGGCTTTTGGTTGCTATTTTCATGACCTGGATATGTGTTTAGTCCTTGTTGGCGTTGGAGACCTTGGTCTGGCCCCCTGAGGCCTCTGTGGTAGGCTTCTGTAGGCTTGGAATGCCAAGGGCATAATGGTTTCTTCTGTTTTGTCAGACACCTGCGCAATGGGGCTGCCATTGCTCGCTGCAGCCAGCCTGAGATCAGCTGGTGGGGCTGGCGCAATGCTGATGATGAATACCTGGTCACATCCATTGCCAAAGCCTGTGCCCTGGACCCAGGAACAAGGGCTAGCGGGGGCTCCCTCAACACTGGGACTAATGATGCCAGTGAGGCATGTGACATTGACTTTGGTAAGGAGTGCTAGTGCCCCCAGGGAGTGGGCCCCCTATTGGTAGGGCCTCCCTGGTTCCCAGGAAGTCCCCAGTGGAAAAAGATAACAGCACAGAGTGCCTGGCTCCATGCCTTTTGGGAGGTGGGGGTCTGAGGGGTCTGTAATTGCACATTTCCTTTCTTCTGAGCTGGAGTGCCCCAGGGCTAGGGTGATGCTGGCTGGCTGACCCTGAGCCTTCTAACCCTGCTGTGTATTTAGATTCTTCTCTGACTGCATGCTCTGGGGTGGAGAGCACGGCTGCCCCTCAAAAGCTACTGATACTGGATGCACGGTCCTACACAGCAGCAGTGGCTAACCGGGCCAAGGGTGGAGGCTGTGAATGTGAAGGTATTGTGTTTATACTTTGTTTGTAGTCACTTTGTGCTCTGAGTGGCTTTTATGAGTAAAGGGTTTAGGGTAGCATGTATAGTGGGAAAAACCAAATAAGCCTGCTTGGACCCAGGGTTCTGTACTACCTATAATTGTAAATTATTCTTACATTTTATTTTATTTATTAAAATGAGGATGCTATATACCTTGAAAGGTTGTCAGAATGATTAGACATTTATGCATTGACACAGAGCAGCTACCATTTGTTGAGAGTTTATATCATTACTCTTGGTACTACTATCACTGGTATTACAAATACTCTAAGTATATAACATTTGAATATCCAGAGATAAATGCATAATTCAGATTTCAAGAGTCTTTAGTATATGTTTCCATTCTGGAATGCTCTGCCCTGCCAGGGAAGTTCTGTCCACTGGGACTGCTCTTATCCTGGATGGCCATTTCCAGAACATGTGTTTATGCTCCACTCTCCTCTTGTCTACAGAGTATTATCCCAACTGTGAGGTCGTGTTTATGGGAATGGCCAACATCCATGCCATCCGGAACAGCTTCCAGTATCTCCGGGCTGTGTGTAGCCAGATGCCAGATCCCAGCAAGTAGGTGTTCCCTGCCATGAGTTCATCAGCCTTCCAGTCTCATTCCTTACCCAGTACTACATGTTCTTAAGTGATTAGATGGAGAGATGGGAAATTAAGAGTTACAATAGACCCCAGGGTCTAGGGTTGGATGCAGTGCTCAGTCCTAAGAACACTTGTTCCACTTCTTGGGCAGTAACAGGATATTGGATTCTTTTGGTTTACATCACTGTCCTACCAAAGAACAGAGAACTGGGGAGAAAAGGGCTAAATACGTATCATGAGTGTGACACTTTCCTGTTCCTCGTTCAGCTCCTAAGAAGCTCTTAACTGTCTCAGTCCTGTTTCCCACCTTCCTGCCAGATATCTCTTGGAAGAAAGGCCATGGGTTAGACCTTGAATTCAGCTTTTTTCTAGGGACTTCATTATATGGATCTGGCTGGCTGAGGGTGGTAGAGACATTGTGGTAGCCCCCAGTACCCTTAGAGTGACACAGTTTATTTCTGCTCTTGCACAGCTGGTTGTCTGCCCTGGAGAGTACCAAATGGCTGCAGCACTTGTCAATGATGCTAAAAGCAGCTGTACTGGTGGCTAATACAGTGGACCGGGAAGGCCGGCCTGTGCTGGTACACTGCTCTGATGGTTGGGACCGCACGCCACAGATTGTAGCCCTGGCCAAAATATTACTGGACCCCTATTACAGGACATTGGAGGTACTGAGGAGAGGGTTGGGTAGGAAAGAAGAAAGGAAATGAGGGAGTAGGGATGGTGTCAAACTCCTTAGAAGTATCTTGGGAATCTTTTAGTAGTGGAGATTGGTGGCTTTGAGTCTTCTTCCAGGGTTAGACTAAAGAAGTCTGCACCCTAGCCCTCCCAGAGAGGCCCTATGCTTAGCCTACTTCCTTTTTGCAGGGCTTCCAAGTGTTAGTAGAATCTGACTGGCTAGATTTTGGACACAAGTTTGGAGATCGCTGTGGCCACCAGGAGAATGCAGAGGACCAAAATGAACAATGTCCTGTGTTCCTCCAGTGGCTCGATTCTGTGCATCAGCTGCTTAAGCAGTTTCCTTGCCTTTTTGAATTTAATGAAGCATTTCTGGTAGGTCGTAAAGCCTATGTGTGACCAGGGTTGGTGAATTACTATCCTGAGGCCCCCCCAAGTACAAATAAGCTCTCTGGGCTTCTTAGGTAAAACTGGTGCAGCACACATACTCCTGTCTCTACGGTACCTTTCTGGCCAACAATCCCTGTGAACGAGAGAAGCGCAATATCTACAAGCGGACATGCTCTGTGTGGGCACTCCTGCGAGCTGGCAATAAGAACTTTCATAACTTCCTCTACACACCTGGCTCAGACATGGTAAAGCTGAGTCCTTTTCCTACTGGGAACCCTTTAGGGAGAAGAGAATGTAGAGGCAAAGGCCCAGGGGATGACAACAAACCAGGGACATCTCATAAAACACTAGCATTGGGCTGCTTCCCTAGGTCCTGCATCCTGTTTGTCATGTCCGGGCTCTGCACCTCTGGACAGCTGTTTATTTGCCTGCATCATCTCCATGCACACTTGGAGAGGAAAATATGGATCTTTACCTTTCCCCGGTGGCCCAGAGCCAGGAATTCTCTGGCCGTTCTCTAGACAGGTAAGAAATCCCTTCATGCTTTCCCCGTTCCTGACTAGAATAGTAGTTAGTACTCTCCTGTCTTTTCTAAAAGTTACTTTCTTTTTACATTTTTTTAATGTGTGTGTGTGTGTGTGTGTTTGCATGTGCCACACGGTGCATGTGGAGGTTGGTTTTCTCCTCCTAGCTCAATCCTAGGATTGAGCTTCTGCTGCTCCTGCTCCTCCCTCTAATCCTTCCTCCCTCCCCTCCCTCTCTCCCTTCCTCCTTCCCTTCCCTCCCTTCTCTCCTTTCTACCCTCCTTCCCCCTTCCTCCCTCCCTCCCTCCTTCCTCCTTCCTTCCCTCCCTTCCTTCTTCCTCCTCCTCTTTCCCTCCCTCTTCCACCTCCTATGCCTTACTGTTCTTTGGTTTGTGGGAATGCTGCTGATTTTTGCTCACTGTTACAAGGTATGGGACATTATTCTCAATAGCAGCCTTTGGTATATCCAGCATTAACTTGTAGAGGCATCCGACTCTCAGGGAAAAGGTTCCCATCAGGGGATAGATTTTCCTCCACCAGAAAAGGCCAGAATTATCTATTTTATTTTATTTTATTTTATTTATTTATTTATTTATTTATTTATTTATTTATTTATTTATTTTGGTCTTTTTGAGACAGGGTCCCTGTAGCCCCAGCTATCCTGGAACTCACTCTGTAGACCAGGCTAGCCTTGAACTCTCAAAGATCCACCTGCCTCTGCCTCCCTGAGTGCTAGGATTAAAGGCGTGCACCACCATGCCCGGCACAAATCACTTCTTAAAGGCCCACAGCACCACCATAGGAACCAAGATTTACACACTGATTTGGGGAGAAATCTATCCATATCATAGAGGAAGGGTGAAGGATTTTCTTTATTTCCCTAAATTTCTTTTTTTATTTTTATTTTAATTTTACATTCACAAGTGTATTACTTGCATGTATGTAAGTAAGTGCACCAGTGTCCTGCAATGCCCACAGAGGTCTAGGATCCCCTAGAACTTGTTAACTTGTTGTTAGCTGCCCTGTGGATGCTGGGAATAAAGCCCACGTCCTCTGTAAGAGCAACCAGTGTTCTTAATCACTGAGCCATCTCTCCAACCCCATATTTCCCTAAATTTCTTTTGGTACACAAACAAGACTTACTTTTTTCACTGTACTGAAGAGGAAGCTGCTACCTTCCTGCTATCCCCCCCACCTCTCCACCCCCGCCCCACTGGCTTCTCCCTGAGAGATAATAGGATCATCCCTGAGCCAGATGGATAGCTCACACTCCTATTGCTTTGCCCTCTGATGTCCCTGCAGTTTGTCTCTTTGATGATGTAAAACAGATGATGGATCCAAGGAGAAAAGCTGAGGAAAACTTGCCACAAAGTAAGAACCTGAAGTGGGACACACCTTTAATTCCAGCATGGAGAGGCAGAAGCAAGTGTATCTCTGTGAGTTCAAGGTCAGCCTGGTCTACAGAGCGAGTTTCCAGGCCAGCTGGGATACATGGGGACCCTGTCTCAAAAAGATTAAAAAAAAAAAAAAAGAATAAGAAGCTAAAAACTCACATTTGTCCTTCAAAGATAAAGGATAAGAATCCTGTGTAGGTCCTTCCAATCTTTGCCCCCCTTCAATCTCTCTTCTGAAACCAAGATCAGCTGAAATCATGACAAACATTAACTCTGAGTCCCGGCTCTTCCTAAGATGTCAGTGTACAGACTAACCTGCTGACTGACCAATTAAAGACTGTCAGTTGAACTGCAATCCCACCGGCATGGTCAATAGAATTAATTTTTTATGGTTATCAAGTAAAGAAAAAGTAGATGGAAGGTAGTGGTTTCCAGTAACTTCTGCCCATTTAACACAACCATGCAGTTTGTTCTTCTCCTAAAATATCACTAAAAGTGCCTCTGAAGAGTGTCTTTGAACCACAGATCTAAACAGCTACTTGCCCATAAGATGAGGCTTACTTACCAGCAAAGTTTTGGAAGACAGAAAATACATAAGTGTATTCATGTTATTCATGTTATAGTTTGGATATTGCTTGAATGTGTCCCCCAGAGATTAATGTCTGGGAAGTTTGGCCTCCAGTGTGTGGAACCCTTGAGATGTGAAGCCTAGTGGAGGTGATTGTTCAGTACTTTGCCACAGAAAAAATTAGCTCATTCTCATGGGATTACAGTTAGCACCTCTTCTTCCTCCTCCTCCTCCTCCTCTTTATCCTTCTTTTTGTCCCTTCCTAAGGCAGTCATGTTTATATGTAACTTGCTGCTTTTCTCATTGTACTTTGTAATTATTTAAACTATTTACAATTATTAATGTTTTAATGAAAGAAAAGTAGTATCTGTTAGGATCATTTCAAGAGGGGACCCCAGCACACAAAGGTATTCAGGACTCCATTAAAGATAACTCGGGATTTATTTTAGGGCACAAGGTTCTGGCATCTGACTAGGAGCATAATAGCCAGCTACGACATGGCTGCTTGACTTTTAAGGCAACAGGGTGTGGACAATAGGGTGAATAGAGAGAAGTAAGCAATAGGGTATGGGCCTTCTGATGGGCATCAGGACAAATAGCCTGAGAAAAACAGGGCACGACTAAAAGACAAAAACCACACGATCATCTCAATTGACAGTGAAAAAGTCTTCAACAAAATCCAGCATCCCTTCATGCTTAAAGTCCTTGAGGGAATTGGATTGGAGGGATCATTCCTCAATGTAATCAAAGCCATATACAGGAAACCCACAGCCAACATCATCCTAAATGGAGAAAAGACAGAAGCATTCCCCTTAAAAGTAGGAACATAGCAAGGCTGCCCTGTGTCGCCACTCCTCTTCAATATATAGTTTGAAACANTTTGCTTTTATAAATCTATATAGTTATAAACTAGTACTATATTCCTACAATATGTTGGTTTTTTGCTTTGCTTTTTTTTTTTTAAAATAAGAAAAAACAATAGAAAATGAGTCTCCCCTGATTCTGTTTCCTCCACAAGTTTTTATATACTGCAAACAATTCAATCCCACATGTTTTATTTTTACGTGAACATACTGATAACCTGAGGCCCTCAGGTACAAGCTCTCTTGACCCTCTATGTAAAAACTGATACAGCCATTCCTGCCTTTACAGTACATTTGTTATTATTTATTTATTTATTTATTTTAATTTATTTATTTTTGGTCTTTTTTGTGAGACAGGGCCCCTGTAAGCCCAGCGGTCCTGGAAACTCACTTTGTAAGACCAGGCTGGCCCATTTGAACTCAAACAAGACCGCCTGCCTCTGGCCCCCAAGTGCTAAGGGTTTAAAGGCGTGCACGCCCCGGCTACAGGTACATTTGTTTTTAAAAACACATCCTCTGCTTTTTTTTTATAATATTTACTTTTTGCATACTTTGTTTTTTTTTTTCTGATTCGTATCAGGCAGGCTGTCATCCAATGACAGCACATAACAAAAAAAAGCCACCTTCTATTCATTTTTTTTAAGGCCAATTTGTTTATTGAAAGCTCGTGTGCATTTCACACAAAGTTAGTACACTCAACCAGAACCCCCTTCCTCCCCTATTTCTCTGTCATGCTCCCCCCACAGAGCCCATGCATTCGCCAATACGTGTTTTTCAGCTTGTTTTCTCAGTCTTTCCAAAATTCTCAATGCAGAAGTTTTTACTGTTTTTGAGCAGAAGTTTACCTTTAGTCAGATCTTTGACACAGCTTTCTTTTGTTGATGTTTGTTGTTATTCTTCCAATATGCATCATTCATTTTCCAAATATGCAACTATGGCATGCCACCAGTTATACAAAGGTTTTTTAAGCCATCGTCTGCTTAGAAACTTTTTTTTTTTTTTTTTTTTTTGTTTATTTTAATTTTTTTTTTTTTTTATTTAATTTGGCTGGGCATGGTAGCACACACTTTTAATCCCAGCACTCGGGAGGCAGAAGCAGACGGATCTCTGAGTTCAAGGGCTGCCTGATCTATATAGGTTGCTCCAGGCCAGCTGGGACTAAAGGGAGACGTCTCAAAAAGACAAAAAAATGTATTTACTTATTTTTTGTGTGAATGAATTTTCATTTACAGTGTATCTAGAATTAGATACATAAATCTTTATACAATTTATTCCAAAATTGTGTAAGAAATTACCATAATTCACTTATAAACCAAAACACATTAAAATCAACAGACTTTGGATAGTTCATTCTGTGGTGTTCTTAGTACAAAAGGTACAGACCAAGTATAAACTACAGCAATCTGGATAGCAGGTATTATGAATACAGCATTACCTACAACTACAAGACTTCCTCACCCCAACATGTATACCGACAGGAAATTCTGTAAAAGCTCATCATCTCTGAGTGTAGAGTTTGGATCTCTTTTCAAAAACAGCAAGTACATACTTGCCATATTATGACTAATGAATAAAAAGGATATTATTAAAACATTTTTTACAGGATTAAGACAGTACTTAAAGAACCAAAGTTTAGATTACTAATGTACCATACCTTTATCATTTATTTTTTTAATTTTTGGTATTTTTGAGACAGTGTCTCCCTTTAGTCCCAGCTGGCCTGGAGCTCACTATGTAGACCAGGCTGGCCTTGAACCCCCAGAGATCCGACTGCCTCTGCTTCCTGAGTGCTGGGATTAAAGGTGTGTGCCACCACTGCTGGCCTCATACCTTTAGAATTTTATTTATTTATTTTTATTTATTTCTGTATGTGTATGAATGTACTGTCTGCATGCAGGTCTGCGCACCCGTGTCGTGCAATGCTGCGGAGGTCAGAAGAGGGTCTCGGATTCCCCTGGAACTGGAGTTCTCCTGGAACTGGAGTCTCAGACGGTTCTTGGCTGCCATGTGGGTGCTGGGGATCGAACCCGGGTCCTCTGCAAGAGCAGTCGGCACTCTTAACTGCTAGGCCATCTCTCCAGCCCACCTTTAGAATTTTAAAGTTATTTGTGTAGACCTGGATATTGTTCCTTATTAGAATATTTTTTTGTAGTTGTATATGGTAGCCCCATGCTTTTAATCCCAGATCAAGCCAGCCTGGTTCATAAAACAAGTTCCAGGCCAGCTGGGGCTATAGGAGACCCTGTTTCCAAAAAAAAAAAGAAAAATGCCAGGCATGGTGGGAGGCAGAGGCAGATGGATCTAGTGATGGAGATCAAACCTTGTACATGCCAGGGAAATGTTCTACACTGAGCCATATTCCTTGCCCTGCTTTATTATTTTTAGTGGCTGTATCATAGTCCAAAGTTAAGAGTATCATTTGGGTAACCCCTTACTGACCCCTTTTTAGATCATTTCAGGGAATATTTAAGTAAGTATGTGTGTTTATATTTAAATTATGGTAAACTATGCTTACTAGTTATCATTAAAACCAGTTTTAAGTGCACAGCTTATCTGGGGGTTGAAACTGTTGTAGAGTGTGTGCTGTTGTAATGTGCTAATATTTTCTTCCAGAAATTTGAATTTCTTTAGAAATTCAAACGGTATGTATACCTCATTTTTTAAAAAAAATGTTTTATGGGCTGGAGAGATGGCTCAGCGCTTAAGAGCACCGACTGCTCTTGCAGAGGACCTGGGTTCAATTCCCAGCACCCACATGGCGGCTAAGAACCGTCTTTAACTCCAGTTCCAGGGGAATCCGATGCCCTCTTCTGACCTCCTCTGCATTGCACAACACGGGTGCACCAACTTACTATGCAGACAGTACACTCATACACATAAAAAAATAAAATAAATAAATAATAAATAATTATTTTATGCTGGGCCTAGTATCACACCCCTTTAATCCCAGCACTTGGGAGGCAGAGACAGGTGGATCACTATGAGTTCAAGGCCAGCCTGGTCTACATATATTCCAGGCCAGTTGGGGCTACAGAGAAACTCGGTCTCAAAAAGATCCCCCCAAATTTATTTTTTTATGTGTATGAGTGTATTGCTTGTATGTGTGTAGGTGCACCCATATCATGCTATGCCGTTGGAGTCAGAGGAGGGTATTGGATTCCCCTGGAACTGGAGTTATCAACAATTGTTAGCTGCCATGTGAGTGCTAGGAATCAAACCTGGGTCTTCTGCAAGAGCAGTCAGTGCTCTTAACTGATGAGCCATTTCTCCGCCCCCCCCCACTTTTAAAAAATTTATTATCATTTTTTTAAATAGGGTCAGCCTAGGCTGGCCTCAGAATCTCAGGTACTGGGATTATAAGCATATATGTATCATCATGATCCAAAATTTGTATAATACAAATTTTGATATTTGTTTATTGGCCAAAGCTTTTTTTAAAGTTAAAATCTATTGGTTGAGCTGGGTGTGGTGGCACATGCCTTTAATCCCAGCACTCAGGAGGCAGAGGCAGGCAGATCTCTGTGAGTTCAAGGCCAGCTCCCGTCTATATAGTGAGTCCTAGGACAGCTGGGCCTACAGGGAGACCCTGTCTCAAAACAAAGAAACAAACAAAACTATTGGTTGAATATTATATAGGACAACAAAGAACTAAGCTATCTTAAATTTTTTATTTTAGTGTCTTTTGAGCCAAGCCCATTGTTAAGGGAAAGATTTCAGTGATTTTCCTTTTCTCCAAACTATGAAAAAAATTTTAAAGGATCATTTGGTGGCTATTTTATGCAGAAAATTTTTATGAAGGAGCCAGGAACCCTGGCTATTTCTGAGTCCCAAATGTGGTTTTGGTTTGAGACAGGGTCTTGATGTATAGCTGAGACTGGCCTGGAACTCCTGAACTTTTTGCTTTAGTCTTCTTAGTGCCGGGATTACAAGTATGCACCATCACATTAGGCAGTAATAAGTGATTTAGGATTTTTTTTTTTTTTTTTTTTTTTTTTTTTTNGGAGTTGTCTTCAGTGTCAAAGACAGGTGTGAAGTGTCTAAGTTTAAAAACTAGGAGACTAAGCTGGGCGTGGTGGCGCACGCCTTTAATCCTAGCACTTGGGAGGCAGAGGCAGGTGGATCTTTGTGAGTTCAAGGCCAGCCTGGTCTACAGAGTGAGTTCCAGGACGGCTGGGGCTACAGGGAGACCCTGTCTCGAAAAGACAAAAAAAAATAAAATAAAAAAAAAACTAGGAGACTATTCATACCACCAACAGGAGACTGAGAAGACAAGCCAGTTGCAGAGAAAGAGGAGACACAAAGAGGTTAAGACTGTTGAGAATAGAGGAATATCACAAAGCAGCCCAGCCTGGAGAGCTGGATTTAGAGGACTAAGTACTGTAAAGACTGTAAAGGAAATATTTCTGTAACTGACCTGACCTACCTTCGGTTATACCTTTCCCAAGAGCAAAAGTATTTTCCCACTGGGGATGGTGGTGCACTCCTTTAATCCCAGCACTCAGGAGGCAGAGGCAGAGGCAGGCAGATCTCTGTGAGTTCAAGGCCAGCCTGGTCTACAGAGTTGGAATTCCAGGACAGCTGGGGCTATAGGGAGACCCTGTCTCGAAAAGACAAAAAAAAAAAAAGACAAGGCAAAAGAGCCAGTTGCAATTTTGGGGGGGTGGGGGTTCACTGATGGAGCATATAAACAAGACTCTGGGTTCAATACTCAACCTCACAAGGGTTAAAAAAGAAAACAAAGATGGTTGTTTAGGTCTCTTAGGTATTCTCAGAAGCTCTCAGATGGACCTTGGAAGCAAGCTCCTGAAGTATGTCAATTGTTGAACTTGATTGACCTGGTCTATTCATTTGGCACCTACCTGAGGAAACCTGATATGAACCTTAAGCTCATTTGCTTATTTCTCATATCATTGGCCTGGTTCTGTGCTAGGTGTTGGGGATTCAAGACATAGTTCTGACCTCAAGGGACTTCAGGAGTGAGAGATAAATACATAGGAAGTGTATTAATGTGCATTAGACAACACTGAGCACTGTGCTTTGATATGGATTGTTTTCAAATCTCACTATGGCTTTAAGAGGTAGGCCCCATAACCTTTCTTCTACAGATAAACGAACTGAGGCTTAGAGAAGTTAGCTCAGAAGTTCCCCAGCTGATATTTGAGCAATGGCTATGAGATAGATCCTAGCACCCATGTAAAAAGCTTAGTGCTTTATGGGGGCTGGAGAGATGGCCTAGCGGTTAAGAGCACCAACTGCTCTTACAGAGGATCTGGGTTCGATCCCCAGCACCTACGGGTTTGGGGGGCTTGCTGATTGGCCAATGTAGCCAAACTGGCCAGCTCCAGGTTTGGTGAGACCTGGAGGTAGAAAGTGATTGAAGAAGACTCCTAACGTCAACAAATAATACAATGTGCACACTCACCCACACAAAATTGATCACAAAAGTGAAGCCAAATATAAAAATATGTATTATAATGAAGTATCAGAAATGAAGTACTTAGAATAAGTTATATTGTAGCGTGGCCTTTGGGGGATTTTTCTGTGTGAGTTGAATTAAGACATCTGGAAAGAGGCCAGTGAAGTTTTTCCTGGCCAATTTCTCTAGGTTTTTATTGCTCTAAAGATTTTGTATGCTAGTAAAAATTGGGACTGCCGTTCTTGAAAATGCCTGTTACCGAGCCGGGCGTGGTGGCACACGCCTTTAATCCTAGCACTTGGGAGGCAGAGGCAGGCGGATCTTTGTGAGTTCAAGGCCAGCCTGGTCTACAGAGTGAGTTCCAGGACAGCTGGGGCTACAGGAAGACCCTGTCTCAAAAAGACCAAAAAAAAAAGAAAATGCCTGTTACCCATTTAGGATATAGGAATCAATGCCTCCTGAGCTCTTTGTGTGATGCCTACTAGAACTTTCCATGGGGCTCTGGGGATTGGAGATATATGCTGCTACAGAGTAGATGGCTCAGCTGTTAAGAGCACTGACTGCTCTTTGTAGAGAACCCGGGTTCGATTCCCAGCACCCACATTGTGGCTCACAACTGTCCATAACTCCCAATTACAGGGGATCTGATGCCTCCTTCTGACCTCCAGGAGAATTGCATGACATGGGTGTACTTACATACATGCAGGCAGTACACTCATACACGTAAAATAAAAATTATAAATATATATAATATATATGTGTATATATATATATATATATATATGTATGTATGTAGAGAGAGAGAGGGTTTCCCTATAGTCCCAGCGGGTCTGGAACTTACTCTGTAGACCAGGCTGGCCTTGAACTCACAGAGATCCACCTGCCTCTGCGTCCCGAGTGCTTGGATTAAAGGCGTGTACCACCACACCTGGCTTAAAGACGGTTCTTAGCTGCCATGTGGGTGCTGGGAATCGAACCCGGGTCCTCTGCAAGAGCAGTTGGCACTCTTAACCGCAGAGCCATCTCTCCAGCCCTAAATATATTTTTTTTAAAAAACTGTATTGACAGACCCTGTCTCAAAAAAAAAAAAAGATTGAAAAAAGCTGTATTGAGGAAGTCATGTCTTCTAGATAAATTTGTGATTTAAATGTTTGTGGTTGTTTGCCTTGTATTTAAATTTTTTTTTTTTTTTGGTCTTTTCGAGACAGGGTTTCCCTGTAGTCCCAGCTGTCCTGGAACTCACTCTGTAGACCAGGCTGGCCTTGAACTCACAAAGATTTGTCTGCCTCTGCCTCCCAAGTGGTAGGATTAAAGGGGTATGCCACCACGCCCAGCCGTATTCAGAATTTTTATGGCATCTCTACAAGGCATAACATTAACATTTTATACGCGGTAACTAAGTATCTGAGAGGTCAGCTAGTTAATCAGTGCGAGAGCCAATGTCCACTAGCCCCAAAGCCTATTGTTTTTGTCTGATTATGGTAGAGATAGTGGGACGTTGGTTTGAGGCTCAGGTAGAAGCTTGGGTATGGTAGTGGATTTAGAATCAGGCTTGGGGGTATAGCATAGTGTTAGAACGTGTGCTTTGCATACACAAGGCCCTGGGTTCAGTATAGTGGGGGGGGCAGGCATTAGTATAGAAGGTAGTTGAATCTATCTGGTGCTTAAGATGGCCTTAGGAAATTGTGTGAGTTGAGAACAGAAGAGCTAGAGGTAGATCTGGGTTCTTCAGGATAAGTGAGTCATACACTTTTGGCAGAGTAGACTTTCAGTGAACTTTGGTTATTTGTAATTTTATTTAATTTTATTTATTTATTTATTTATTTATTGGTCTTTTCAAGACAGGGTCTCCCTGTAACCCCAGCTGTCCTGGAACTCACTCTGTAGACCAGGTGGCCTTGAACTCACAAAGATCCGCCTGCCTCTGCCTCCCAAATGCTAGGATTAAAGGCGTGCGCCACCACGCCCGGCCAGTTATTTGTAATTTTAAATGTCAGCTCTGACTTTGATACTGCTCTGAAGACTTAATTCTACATATTGGAAATTGCTCCCCTTTCCTGATGTTGAGAGTCTGTTTATTATTCCAGGTTACCTAAAACCAGGTCCATGGATGATCTTCTTTCTGCCTGTGACACAAGCAGCCCCTTGACTCGCACATCCAGTGACCCTAACCTGAATAACCACTGTCAGGAGGTCAGAGTCAGCCTAGAGCCTTGGCACAGCAATTCCGACGGAACAGATACAACCTTTGTAGAATCTGGGGTAGGAGGTCCACAGGCAACTGTGGAAGTGGGCCTTCCTTCTCCTCTGCCCAGCAGCCAGAAAGACTACTTGAGCAATAAACCTTTCAAGGGTCACAAAAACTGTTCTCTTAGTTATAAACTGCTTAATACTGCTGTGGCCCGGGAAATGAAGAGCAACGTCTCTGAGATCAAAGCTGTAGAAGAAACTGAGGCACCACCAGCCCCAGATCCTCCAGTCCAAGGGGAGAAGAGTAGGACTTTTGATGGCTCAGGGAAGCCACCTGAACAGTATCCTAAAACAGAAGCTGTCACTGCACTCGCTAATGTCGTTTCTACCAAGTGTAGTAGAGCCTGTAATTCTGAGTCTTCCCAGGATTCTCTGACAGGTGCCCCCCAGCAGGCCAAGGTAGACTCCGTGCTAGCTGTGCCCTCAAGGTGTGCTCTAGAGCACAGTCTGGGCAGTGTTTGCAATCCCCCAACTGCTGCCTGCCAAACTCCTCAAGAGCCAAGTGCTGACTTCCACAGCCAAGATCCCCAAGGATTTATGACAAGTATCTTCCATCAGGAACAGCCCAGTTCTGTGCCGGATCTGATCTGCAGGGAGGAAGATGCTGTCAAGAAAGTCAATAAGAATGGGCAGTTATTGGAGAATCCTCGCTTTGGGAAAATACCATTGGAGTTGGCCCGGAAGCCAATTTCTCAGAGCCAGATCAGTGAGTTTTCTTTTCTAGGGTCCAACTGGGACAGCTTCCAAGGGATGATGACTTCATTTCCAAGTGGGGAGACTACCCCTAGGAGGTTGCTTTCATATGGCTGTTGTAGCAAGAGGCCAAGCAGTAAGCAGATGCGGGCCACAGGGCCCTGCTTTGGGGGCCAGTGGGCTCAGAGAGAAGGTATGAAGTCACCTGTCTGTTCTAGTCATTCCAATGGACACTGTATGGGTCCAGGAGGAAAGAAAAACCGGATGTGGTTGTCCAGTCACCCAAAGCAAGTCTCCAGTACAAAGCCTGTTCCTCTGAGCTGCCCTTCTCCAGCGCCTCCTCTCTACCTGGATGATGATGGACTCCCTTTCCCCACGGATGTAATCCAACATAGATTACGGCAAATTGAAGCAGGGTACAAGCAAGAGGTGGAGCAGCTGCGACGACAGGTTCGAGAGCTTCAGATGAGGCTAGATATCCGCCATTGCTGTGCCCCTCCAGCAGAGCCCCCTATGGACTATGAGGATGATTTTGTGAGTATTCAACCAGCTGCCATCTGTCCATTTGTTTATCCTGTCCATCCAGTCTTCCATCCATTCAACACTCATTTGTTAGGTACTTTCTGTGTCACTGAATTAGGTGCTCAGGCTACAGGATGAAAGACAATGTTCTAATGTTAGGATTAGGGGAGGCACCAGGTGTTAGGGAACTAGAGTGGAGTAAAAGGTCAGGAAGGCTTTCCTGAGGATAATACTTAAGCTGGGTGCCAAAGAATACATGATATTTATCTAGGTAGACAGTGAAAAGGAAATAGCATGTTCAAAAGCATGGAAGCAGTAGATAATCTGATGGTATGGCTTAAACAAAGGGATGGAGTGAGTGTATGTGGCATATGTGTGCAAGCATGCATACATAGTTGTGCTGGGACTATGAAGGAGAGTTGGGTAGTATAATAGGAGTTAATACTGGAGAATTAGATGGATCTTGGTAAACTTGAATGCCTTTTGATAAAGCAGTTGAAATCCAGAGTAGGAGGTTGGTTAGGATATTTTAGAATAATCCAGGCAAGGGATGGTAAGGACTAATCTAGGCTTTACTATCCTGGGCTGTTTTGTAGTTCTCAGGGAGCTCCTAGGAGCCATCTTCCTTCTTATTGTAACGGTCAAATAGTACACATTTTAGGTTGTGTGAGCCAGATAGTCTATGAAACAACTATTCAGTGTTAGTCTTTGTGTAAATGAATGAATGTGACCATGCTGTGGTATTGCATGTTGGTTTTAACATCATGGTTCTGAGCTGGACTGCTAAGATCAAATTCAATTTTTACCATTTGCTAGGTCTTAACTTTTTCTGTAGCTTAGTTTCCTTATTTCCTACAATGGGAATTGTACAATATTCATCATAAGATCACTGGGAGGCGTTTAAGTTCATGCATGTAGTACACTCAGAACAGAACCTGATAAGTAGTGAGTTCTCTTGTTGGAGGAGGTAATGTTGGTGTCTTTGCCTGTGCTGCAGACGTGTTTAAAGGAGTCTGATGGCAGTGATACTGAAGATTTCGGCTCTGATCACAGTGAAGACTGCCTTTCAGAAGCAAGCTGGGAACCTGTTGATAAGAAAGAGACTGAGGTATGTCTAGGCAAATGTGTGGTGGATACTTATGCAAGCCAGTGAGTTCTATTTCTGAGATGAGTGACATGCTATGGCCTGAACTTTCCCCTAGATGAATACCATCCTTGTAGGCAAGTAGTGACCAGTCATAAAGACCATTTTCCTGGTCATTTTCTCCTGGGATGCTTTCCTGATTGCAATGTTGTTCTTCTACTCTGTGGACAAGGACCTGGAATTTTCCCTTGTGCCTTCTGTTAGGTGACTCGCTGGGTTCCAGACCATATGGCATCACACTGCTATAACTGTGACTGTGAATTCTGGTTAGCCAAACGAAGACACCACTGCAGGTAAGTTGTTTTGTTTTGTTTGTTTTCAGTGTGACTCTTAAAGTAGGAGATTATATATGTATAGAGCTAAATTGAATTAATCTCAAAATGGAGATATCTTTGTAGTAGCTATTTTTGTTCACTTCCAACCTTTTTATTTATTCATGGAAAACCTTTTATACTGTCATTCATTCTCAGTGCATTGGCTCTTGTGATGAGCTCTTCCCTCTTTTTTGCTTTGGCAGAAATTGTGGGAACGTATTTTGTGCTGGATGCTGCCACCTGAAGCTGCCCATTCCTGATCAACAACTCTATGACCCGGTTCTCGTCTGTAACTCGTGTTACGAACACATTCAAGTATCTCGTGCCAGGGAACTCATGAGCCAACATCTGAAGAAACCCATCGCTACAGCTTCCAGTTGAATGCCGGAAGACATGACCTGTCGGTTTTTAGCAGGTTTGAAGGGAGAATCTGCTTCAGGTGTAGTCTGGAAGGTTCCTTGGTATGGCTCATGAAACCACAGAGCTCAAAGATACCATCTTAAGAAATCCTCCTTGGTACCATGTGACTGGAGCAGAGGAATTTCAATTTAGCAGAAGGTTTCCTATTGGAGAGACCCTCACTTTGGGTTAATGGTTCTGATCCAGACCCAGAGTCTGGAAGCTTATTGTTCAGTTGGTGACTCCAGCTTCTTTCTCCTGGGGGTCACAGGTGATGATTTCATAGATACTGCCTGGTGCAAAGTGCCCAAACAGCAATAGAAAGGCATACAACCAAACTCCAAGTGATAACAAGACCCATCTCTCCTCTACCTTGAAAAAAGCAGATTATAGTATACAAGATAGGAATTCTTATCCTATTTGAGATGAACTCTATTCTGTACCTCTGTGCTCTGTGTCTGTGCATGAAGGCTCAGTCTTTTAGAGGCACTCCCTCTAGTTGCATTAGTACTGTCTTCTGTGGAGTTCGGTTTAAAGACTGGTTTGGCAAGTGGAGGTTTTGATGTATTTTTCACCTGGCTCATTGGTTAGCGTCAGTGAATACTGAGTTTAGGGGGACAGTTCTGAGAGAGACATTTTTGAAAGCAGAGGAAAACTCTGATGATGTTTTAGTCTTGGCAAAAAATCATTTATTTTGAGCTGTGAAGGCAGTCACTATTATGCAGTGGCAGCTCTTGAGGTATGCACTGTGAAGAATGAGAAGGGAAAAGAAAAATGATCCTTGTGAATATCTGCTAAACATGCCCTCCCCTTTGCGCCTGACTTTTCCTAGTTGTCCTGGTGCTAACATGGGAGCTACACCTTGATCCTCTCCTGGCATGAAAATAAAACAAAGAATTTTGTTGTTCCATTGCCCACTTTTCCCCCATGTTGTCTTTCTTGGCTGCTGCCTCCTCTGGGTCACACTGCTTCTTATCCTGAACACTTGACACCTTGAGGGTAGAATTTAGCGTTTGGTTTTTACCTCCTAGCATATGCTGTTTGGTATGTGAGGGTTTCAGTACAAATGCTGCTGTCTATTTCTGTGCACTTAACAATGGAACCCAAACAGAAGAGAAAGCCTTGATACCAAAATTGGGAGCGATCATGTGTCCATTTGGACCAAACATTTTTTGTTGTTTGTTTTATTTTAATTGTGTTTTTCATCTTACTATGTACCAGTGGCACTTAACCAAAAGATACAGTGATATAGCCATGTACTGTGGTTGGGATAGATACAGTCTCCTTGGCCCATAGTAAAAGTACTAGGATTTCCTTTATATATTTTCCTTAATTCATTAATATACAAACTTAGGCTTATTCTGTTGTTTTGTTTTGTTTTGTTTTGTTTTGTCTTTTGGAGACAGGGTCTCCCTGTAGCCCTAGCTGTCCTTGAACTCACAGAGATCCACCTGCCTCTGCCTCCTGAGTGCTGGGATTAAAGGCGTACAACACCCCGCCTGGCTGGCTTATTCTGTTTCTAAAACTATGGCAGTTGTCCTTCTCACTGCTCCTGTCATGTTGCTTTCTAGAAAAATTTTCATTTCAAAATAACTAGAAGACTGTATTTCGAACAAATATTGTTTGTCCTAACCTTTTCTTCAGTCTTACAGAGAAGCATCTGTGCTCTTTTTATACTTGCCAATGGATGTAACCTAAAAAGTTTTGGCATATTTAGGTCAGCCTAGCAGAATTTTTTTTTTTTTATTTAAATAGTGCTGAATAATGGAGATTGTGTGTCTGGGAAATTCTAAGATCAATGAAAGAGTAAGAAACTATTTGTCTCTGATACATAAAATTATTTTAAGCATTTTCTCAATCATTAAAATTTATTGCCAGTCATGAATAGCTTTTTAATTAATGATTTTCATCGCACTTCATTCTGCCTGTCTTCAGGGGATTGGTAACATTTGGGGAGACTGTATCTGTCTTACTTTGTGTGACTGTTTTGAGGGACTGTCCCATCAGTGAACAAACTACATGGCCTTGGAGAGACTCTGGGCTGTTGGCTGAGATGTGTTCATCCTTTCAGAGCTGTTGTGGGTGTAAGTGACATGATGTGGCCAAAAAAATCCAAACTGTGCAGTTGCGTTGTGACAAACATGCAATGTGCTGTAAAAACTCAATACAGTTTAAATAAAATCTCTATATTAGTGCTGTTTTGTTGGGTCTTTTTATTTTCGAATTTTTGTGGTGCTGGGGATTGAACCTAGGGCTTCACATATAAAGCACTCTACCATTGAACCGGATCCCCAGCCCTTCATCTTCTTAGCTAGGAAATCATAGTACTTTAAGCCAGGTGTGGTGGTTGTGCACTTGGATTCCCAGTAATTTGGGAAGCAGAGAGACAGGAGGATTAATGCAAGTCCGTGGTCAGCCAGGCTGTATCCAGTGAGACCCTATCTCAGAAACAAAGCTGCAGTACTCATCAGCACAGCTCCTTTTGAATTTTTGTGATTATTGACTGCATAAAAGTTTTATCCTGATGCATTCTGTAGAATTCTATCCCATTTTGAGGTTCACTTATATTTAATGTCCACTTATATTTAATGTTCACTTACATTTAATTTCTCAGGCACATCAAGGTCTCATCTAACTTTGAATTCACGTTTCCCTGAGCAAAATACTGGGTTTTTTAATTATTTAAAATGCTACTGTGTAAAGGATGAATTCATGTACTTCGGTTATTGTCCGTCCACCCCATCGATCATTTTTGTTTGGCGAGACCAGCAGTTCGTCTGTTAGGAAAGACTATGGAGTGAAGCCCTCTGTTCTCAGTAACGACCTTGCCTAACACGCACTCTGCATTCCGAACCCCACATGCCACCCACCCGCCCTGCGAAGCCCTTTCGCGTTCCGCAGCAATAAATCGGACGCTCTGCACGGCCAGAACTCCCCGCCGGGTGGCCTTCCGGGGCCCAGAGGGACAGTTTTGGGGAAGGCCAAGGTGGCCTTCTGTGGCAGTGCCCATCAGGCCACGGCGCTGAAGGGGAGGGTGGGCTCGCGACCGTCGGCCACCACGAGGCGGGAACTCGAGGCCCCATTGGCCATCCCAGAGGGCGTGCCAGGGACCCGTGCGCCAACGGTCCCGGGCCTCCGCCGGGCGCTGGCAGGAGGGGGCAGGGCGCAGCGAAGGCCTGGGGGATCGAGAACGGTGGGAGACCCAGGCTCGGCGGGGCGCGGCCCAGGGCCCGGGCGGGCGATGGAGGAGGCGCTGCTGTCCACCCCCATCAACCCCAACAACTTCCCTGCCAAGCTGTGGCGGCTGGTGAACAGCCCTCGGTACCGCTCTATCCGCTGGGACGGGCGCGGCGAAGGGCTGCTCATCAACCAGCCGCTCTTCGAGGCGGAGCTGCTCAGCCCACCTGGGCCTGGCGCTGGGGGCGCGGGGGGCGCCGGGGCCTCAGGGGCAGAGCCCGAGCTCTTCAAAACCACCAACTTCACCAGCTTCATCCGCCAGCTCAACCTCTACGGCTTCCGCAAGGTGGTGCTGGGTGGGCCAGGGGGGGCGGGGCCCGGGCCTGAATCTGGGGCTAGCGGGCCGGCGGGCGACGGGCCACTCCACCACTTCCACAGCCCGCACTTCCGCCGTGACCAGCCCCAGTTGCTCGTCCACCTCAAGAGACTCACCAGCGCCAACAAGGCCAAGCTGGCAGCTGGACTGGAGGTGCCCTGCCGCCCGCCCAACCGCTTCCAGAGGCTCCTCATCACGTCAGCCTCTGCCTCTGCCTCAGCTTCCACCTCCCCGCTGCAGCATCAGGACCCGACACTCCAGCCCTCTGGGCCCCGACCCGAGCAGCATGGTGAGTGTGGGCTACCTGGGTGGAGGCTCTCAATCAGGCACGTGGGTGGTATCGAGCCACCATCACTGCAGAGCACATTTCTGCACATCCCCAAGACTGAATTCTATCATCTGTTTCAACCTCACGGGCCTCCTATATTTCCTTTGGCAAGAGTCTGAAAGCCTTATGCTTTACACTATTCCCCAAGAGAGTGACTCTTTAAGAGTTTACCTACTTCTAAGTATCTTGAGCCATTTACCTCTCTAAGACCTATTCCTGTCTACTGTGAATGTCTAGGATAAGTAGTCCTTTGTTGAAGCACTATGCAGCAGGAAGCAGAACAGTCATTCTACAGGTTCAAGTGTGAAAGAACAAAATCACAGCTGAGAAAAGTTAAAACATTAACCCAACCAAGGGAAAACAGAAAAGGTATCTCGAGGGGGTTTGTTCTTGAAGGGACATGCCGCCTTGTTGACACATCTAAGAAATCTTGGAAGAAGTGTTAGTGACAGTAGCCATATTTTAAGTTTCAAATAATAGGTGGAATCGTAGACATCGTTTATATCTGAAGGGCAATTGTTTCTATGTAGAATCAATTCACTAATACTTCTGTCACAGCTAATTAGAGCCTGATGTTTACTTGAGTTGTTATGGACAAACATACAGCAAAACTGCTTTTATTTTATATGCATGTTTTGCCTGCCTGCATGTAAGTGCACTATGTGCATGCAGTACCTGCAGAGGCCAGAGAGGGCATTGGGTCCACTGTAACTGAAGTTAACAGATGTTAGATACTGGGAAACAAATCCTGCTCCTCTGCAAGAGCAGCCAGTGCTCTTAACCACTGAGCCATTTCTCCAGCCCTCAAAATGGCTTTTTAAAAAAGATGGGGCTGGAGAGATGGCCTAGCGGTTAAGAACGCCGACCGCTCTTGCAGAGGACCCGGTTCGATCCCCAGCACCCACATGGCGGCTGAGAACCGTCTGTAACTCCAATTCCAGGAGAACTCCAGTTCCAGGGGAATCCGAGACCCTCTTCTGACCTCCGCGGCATTGCACGACACGGGTGCACAGACTTGCATGCAGACAGTACATTCATACACATACAGAAATAAATAAAATAAAAAAAATAAATCCATCAGTTCTGTCCCTCTAGAGAACTCTAATACACTGACGCTGATTTGAACTCCGCATGTGACAGTTGCCTATGCCTTTCTTGGAAATTTATCGACAATAACTTGTTTGACAAGAACTTTACTGTATAAAACTGGACAGAAAAAGTTTCACTTGGTATTTTTAAATTAGGAAACTAGATCCATTGGTGAGAATTTGAGGAATATATGTAGAAAGAAGAAACCTTTTGTCAATAATAATTGACGCTAGCTTTAACATTTGGGTCTATTGCTTTCCAGTTACATGCATACATACATGCACACATACACACATGCACACATACACTCATGCATACATACACACATGCAAAAAACATACATGCACACACATGCATGCACATATGCACAAATAATACTTCCACTTGATTAAGAGATTATGCATATTCAAGTAAATGTGAATATGTATAGTTTCTCCATTTTTAACATAGTGTTTTAAACAGTTTTGCAACTTTGTACATGTTTATGCAACTATGAAAATGTCCATAGCTATGACACAATTTGTAAATTATTCTTTCTCTTTCTATTTTATCCAAAGCTTTCCCCAGGTTTTTTACAGAGTTTTCATAAGTGGTCAAAGAGTGTTTGTGCAAATTGATAACGATGAGCTTAACAAGCAAGAGTTATGTTGAACGTTTTAACCACCCTTCCTTCCTTCCTTCCTTCCTTCCTTCCTTCCTTCCTTCCTTCCTTCCTTCCTTCCTTCCTTCCTTCCTCCCTTCTTCCCTTCTTCCCTCCCTCTCTCCCTCCCCCTGCCTCTCTTCTTTCTTTCTTTCTTTCTTTCTTTCTTTCTTTCTTTCTTTCTTTCTTTCTTTCTTTCTTTCTTTCTTTCTTTCTTTCTTTCTTTCTTTCTTTCTTT
>VZQC01007945.1:118382-136338 GCA_009823505.1 Rhizomys pruinosus
TTTTGTGTTTTTGAGACAGAGTCTCCCTGTAGCCCCAGCTGTCCTGGAACTCACTCTGTAGACCAGGCTGGCCTTGAACTCACAAAGATCCGCCTGCCTCTGCCTCCCAAGTGCTAGGATTAAAGGCGTGTGCCACCATGCCCGACTCCCCAGTTGTTTTCTTAAGGAGAGAGTCCAATTTATATTAAAGGAAAACAGGCTATCTAAAATCTGATTTTATTCACGTATATTTGAGATAGTTAGCTTTTCTGTTGTTTCTATTTTTGTGAGACAGGGTCTCCTTATACCCCCAGCTAGTCTGGAACTCTATGTAGAGCTCGCTGGCCTCAGTTTCACAGAGATCTTGTGCTTCCCAAGTGCTGGGACTAAAGGTGTGCACCACCACCCCTAGTGAGTCAGCTTTTTAAAGATTATTTGTTGAAAGACTATACTTTCAGGGATCATTTCTATAGTATGTTACTAGAGAAGTTTCTCTGTGTAGAGTAGCAGAAACCACGAGGATGAAATGTAGCATTCTCTCCTGAGCGTGGAGCCGGCTCTTGGTGTTGCTTTGCTACAACTGCCACTTGCCATTGAGGATCGTTCTTCTCTCCTTCAGGAGAATAGAGGGAGAGAATGCAGTTTGAGTGAGAAAAACAAAAAAAAGATTATTTGTTGAAAAAAAAATCCTACTCTTTCAATAGAGGTGGTAGGGGGCTTTCATACATTTCTTTCATTTTCTTCCTGTTGATATGTGCAGAAGGATGTTAGGTAGACTGTCTGCATCATAGGCTTGGTTTACTGGGAAATTATGTTGTTGTTTAGGTGGATATGTGCAGAAGGATGTTAGGTAGACTGTCTGCATCATAGGCTTGGTTTACTGGGAAATTATGTTGTTGGTTAGGTGGATATGTGCAGAAGGATGTTAGGTAGACTGCATCATAGGCTTGGTTTACTGGGAAATTATGTTGCTGGTTAGGTGGAATGTAATTCTGTCGTGGGTTCAGGAATAGTTTTACGATTTGTTTTATTCTCCTATGTGCTAAGATAGGCTCTTCTGGGGCTGGAGAGATGGCTCAGCAGTTAAGAGTACTGACTGTTCTTGCAGAGGACCCGAGTTCGATTCCCAGTACCCACGTGGCAGCTAAGAACCATCTTTAAGCCAGGCATGGTGGTGCATGCCTTTAACCCTAGCACTCGTGAGGCAGAGGCAGAAGCAGGTGGATCTCCGTGAGTTCAAGGCCAGCCTGGTCTACAGAGTGTGTTCCAGGCCAGCTGGGACTATATGGAGACCCTGCCTCAAAAAAAAAAAAAAAAAAAGGCTCTTCTATTTTTCCTCACTTAATTTTTTTCTGTCATTTTAATTTTTTGATACAGAGTCTTTCCATGTAGCCTAGATTGGCCTTGAATTCGCAATCATTCTGCCTCAGCCTTCCAAGAGCTGGGGTTAGAGGCAAGTGTCTTCACCTAGCTCTCCTCCCCTACTTTTGATTCTACTTGAACTTGCCTTGGTTGTATGGCTGTTGCTTACTAGCCTCCACTCTGTTTTCTGTATTTTGCTTCAGCTAATTATTCACATATTCTTAGGACCCACCCCATTTACTTAGATCCACCGAGCCAACCCTCCTGTACATCTTCTAAAAGTATACTTGATAAGAAATATGAAGAACCCATGTTTTTCCCCATTTTTCCAGTCCACTTAGGTTGTTTTATTTTCAGTGGCAATTTTACTTACAAAATTGGTCTTTTTGAGACAGAATCTCCACTGTAGCCCCAGCTGTCCTGGAATTCACTATGTAGACCAGACTGGCCTTGAACTCACAGAAATCCACTTGCCTCTGCCTCCCAAGTGCTGGGATTATAACTGCACTCCACCATGTCTGACCTTAACTATGTATATTAAAAGTAAGTTTTTATTCTTTTTAATTATGGGGGGGTAGACCTATGTACATGTGAATGTGGTGCCTGAAGAATCCACCTTGTGTTGGATTCCCCTAGAGCTAGAGTTATTAGTGGTGGTGAGCCACCTGATGTGGGGGCTAGGAACTAAACTCAGGTTCCCCGCAAGAGCCAATATGTGTTCTTAACCACTGAGCCACCTCTCCAGCCACCTGGGCTTCTTTAATTAGCTGCTTAAGTTATTGGCATGCTTAAAATTCATCAACCAGCATATCCCTGAAGAGTTCAGGGGGTTTAGTGAGCTATTTCGAACTGTAGGCAAATCTAGTTTTTTGGCATGTGAAACTCTCAAGTCATCCAAGGAGAACTCAAATATGTATTAGGGGTGGAGGATTGTTGAGATACTCAGAAACACTTGTCATGAAAAATACCAGGGTTTTTTTCATTTATTTTTCTTTTTTTTATTTTATTTTTTTAACAATAAGTAATAAGTTATGAGTACAAGCATCCTTCATGTAAAACCAATTTGCAAGCAGCTATGCCCAAAGCCACACAGCCCAAGGCTCCCACCATCCAGCTGGAGGGGCTTGTATGTACAATCACGTTGATCAAATAAGCGTCCAGTCTATATTGCTGTAGTTTCACCATTCACCCCAATTGCAGCCCTTACATTCTACCATGCCCCCTCTTCTGCAGATTGTTCCCTAGGCTTAGAAAAGGGGCACAGGTGGATGAGAAGCAAAACAGTCTACTTTCTCTGGAGATGTCGTTTTGGATTCTGATCAGTTCTGGCTGTTTCCTTTCATGGGTTGACAGTTTGTCCAGGAATAACCTTTCAATCCTACTAATGAAGCACAAGCAATTAGATATATAGGGAAAAATACCAGTTTCTTTAAGAACCTGAATTATCAGTGGTGAGTTCAGGGTATGTGTACATATGAAATTTCTGGGGAAATCACTTCATAAAAACTATATTTTGTGGGGCTGGAGAGATAGCCTAGCGGTTAAGAGAACTGACTGCTCTTGCAGAGGACCCGGGTTTGACCCCCAGCACCCACATGGCGGCTAAGAACCGTCTGTAACTCCAATTCCAGGAGAACTCCAGTTCTGGGGGAATCTGAGACCCTCTTCTGACCTCCGCGGCATTGCACGACATGGGTGCACAAACCTACATGCAGACAGTACATTCATACACATACAAAAATAAATAAAATTAAAAAAAAAAAACTATATTTTGTGCTTCAAGGGAAAAGTCTGAGTTTGTGTTTTGTTTTCTTTTGTTTGGCTGTTTTGTTTTGTTATGGCTCTACTGCTGAGCCATAAACCCCAGCCAAGTTAAGTTTTTAGAAAATTTATACTGAACTAGGATTTTTTTTTTTTTCATTTCTTCAACTCAAGAGTATACACGCAAGCCGCTGGGTTTGACCCCCAGCATCGAAAAGAGAAAAGAACATGAAAGATGATCATTTGCATACTTGATCAAAGACTTGATCAAAGAGATGAAGAAAACTAGGTGAAAAAATTTCAAGCTACAAAGATTTTCTTAAAAAAAAAATTAAAACAAAAAAACCCTGAAGGCCTGGCGTGTTAGCACACACTTTTGATCCCAGCGTAGGCAGGTGGATTTCTGTGACTTCAAGGCCAGGCTGCTCTGTCTACATAGGAAGTCCAGGCCGGCTGGAGCTATAGGAAGACCCTGTCTCAAAAAGACAAACAACAAAAACAAAAACCAAGATAACTTGAATTTGAAGCTGGAGAGATGGCTCACTGGTTAAAAGCACTGGATATTCTTGCAGAGGACCTGGGTTTGATTCCCAGCACCCACATGGCAGCTAACAACTATCTGTTCCAGGGAAATCTGACGCCCTCTTTTGACCTCTGCAGGCATTTCATAGCATGGGTACACTTACGTACATGCAGGCAATACACTCATACACATAAAATTAAAATAATTAAAAAAAACCCTTGAATTCAAGTGTTGTACCACATACCTGTGATCCTAACACTCAGGAGGCTGAGACAGAATTGTTGAAAGTTACCTCAGCGGTTAAGAGCACTGACTGCTCTTGCAGAGGACCCGGGTTCGATCCCCAGCACCCAGATGGCGGCTAAGAACTGTCTTTAACTCCAGTTCCAGGGGAATCTGACACCCTCTTCTGAGCTCCACTGCATTGCACCACACGGGTCCACAAACCTACATGCAGACACTACACTCATACACATAATAAAAAAAAAAAGAGAAAGTTAGAGTCAGGGCTATGGAGTAAGTACCAGATCATTTTAGGGCTACATACATAGAAAGACTCTCTTAAGATAAAATAATAATAACATAATATTAATACTGAGTCCAGTATGTTGACTCAGTAGTTAAAGGTGCTTGTTGCTAAGCCTCATGTTCTGAGTTCATTCCCCAGAACTCACATGGTAGAAGGAAAACACTAACTCCTGATACTTGTCTTCTGACTGCCACATGTGAAAGCAATTGAAAGAATAAAGAACATACCTCTTTTGGGCTCATGTTATATAAATACTTATTTTATACATTTATTTATATTACAGAGTATTCTTTTCTTATTATCAGGGTTACTAAATAAATTTGAAAGAATTGATGGAAAACTTTTAGGGAGTAGTTTACACATTGGAAAAATCCAAGTCAGTTTGGGTAAAAGGTAAGATGGCTAAGTCATCTATCAAAGACCTTTTACATTAAATATTTGTTTGAATGTTAGAGTTGGCCACTACTTTTTATGACAGCCACATTGAGAATCGAGAGTTTGTTTTTTTTCAGCACTATGTACAATTCCATATTCTGTGTTCTGAACTTGTTTTTGCTAAAAATCAAACTTTGGTTGTGTTAAAAATAGCTGATAGGTGAACAACAGGATACTTTTTTACTTCATTTACTGTCTGATGGTGTATTGTAAAATTTGTAAATGTGCTCTTCCTTTTTTATGCAGGACCAGTGGCTGTAGGACAATTTCACCGGTCATTCCGGCGAGATAATTTGTCTCCTTACTCCTACGTATCAACTTCATCCCACAACCACAGCACTTTTCCTCTGAAAGGTTTAGATTGTACCCCGATTCCTCCTAGAACATGGCAGAACTCCCTGGGAATGCACCCTGGACAAGTGGAGACGTCTCCCACTTTTTCTGATAAAGGGGTTCCATTTCCGGTGCTACAGAGATTTCCAACTGAGGTTACCTATACGCTGCAGCCCAGTGCTACATCTGTACATGTTCAACAAGGTCCTCAAACAATGGTCAGCTCCTCCCCAAAATATAGTAACTACACACCCTCAGCGCAGTACTCCCAAGCCTACTATCCAACAGGTAGGAGAAATTCAAGTTCTGTGGCTTCTCTAGATGTATAACATATTTTTGTTGCATTTTAATCTCTGTGTGCTTAACTAAAAGGAATATGCATCTAAAAACTGCCAGTGAATAGCGGGTGTGGCAGCACATATGTTTTAATTCCAGCCCTCAGGAGGTGGAGGCAAGGGGATCTGTGAGACTGAGGCCAGCCTGCTCCACAGAGTGACTTCCAGGGAGATGCTGCCAAAAAATAAAGTAAAATAAATAAATAAATAAATAAATAAATAAATAAATAAATAAGCCATTGACTTCTTAGCCAGACATATTTTCAAATAATATAAAGTTTCATCTGGGGCTGGAGAGATGGCCTAGCGGTTAAGAGTGCCGGCTGCTCTTGCATGGGGGCTGGAGAGATGGCCTAGCGGTTAAGAGCGCCGACCGCTCTTGCAGAGGCCCCGGGTTCGATCCCCAGCACCCACATGGCGGCCGAGAACCGTCTGTAACTCCAATTCCAGGAGAACTCCAGTTCCAGGGNAAAAAAAAAAAAAAACAGAGTGCCGACTGCTCTTGCAGAGGACCCGGGTTCGATCCCCAGCACCCACATGGTGGCTGAGAATGGTCTTTAACTCCAGTTGCAGGGGAATCTGACGCCTTCTTCTGACCTCCGCGGCTTTGCACGACACGGGTGCACAGGCATGCAGACAGTACATTCATACACATAAAAAATAATACCAATAAATTAAAAAAAAGTTTCATCTGTTGTTAAGGATTGTGAGAATTTGTTACTATATAAAGGTACATTGCGGGGAGTGGTGGCGCATGCCTTTAATCCTAGCACTTGGGAGGCAGAGGTAGGTGGATCGTTGTGAGCTCAAGGCCAGCCTGGTCTAGAGAGTGAGTTCCAGGACAGCTGGGGCTACTGGGAGACCCTGTCTCAAAGAACAACAACAACAACAAAAATGTACATATTTTATTGCTGGGCGTGGTGGCGCACGGCTTTAATTCTAGCACTTGGGAGGCAGAGGCAGGCTTAGCTCTGTGAGTTCAAGGCCAGCCTGGTCTACAGAGTTCCAGGCCAGCTAGGGATACAGGGAGACCCTGTCTCAAAAAGACAAAAAAAAAAAAAAGTACATGTTTTTTAGTGAAATGGAAATTCTATATCCTCTTTCTGGTTTTGTTTTGTTTTTTTGGTCTTTTCTAGACAGGGTCTCCCTGTAGCCCCAACTGTCCTGGAACTCACTCTGTAGACCAGGCTGACTTTGAATTCACAAAGATCCACCTGCCTCTGCCTCCTAAGTGCTAGGATTAAAGGCATACGCCACTACGCCTGGCTCTTTCTGGTTTTGAATTAAGATTTAGTGTCCTGGAACCTTACTTTAATTCTGCCCTGGTTGAGATGTTTACTTCAGTTTGTTTTTAAAAAAAATACCATTTTAATTTATAAATGAGATTACCTCATTAAATCAGTTTAGTAGCTCAGTAAGGAAGCTTAATAAAAAGGATATTCTTTGAAAATTCTTTAGTTTTTTTTTTTTTGGTCTTTTTGAGACAGGGTCTCCCTTTAGTTCCAGCTGGCCTGGAGCTCTCTATGTAGACCAGGCTGGCCTTGAACTCACAGAGATCCACCTGCCTCTGCCTCCTGAGTGCTGGGATTAAAAGAGTCCGCTACCACGCCCAGCCCAAGACTTAGCCACCATGTGGGTGCTGGGAATCAAACCCGGGTCCTCTGCAAGAGCAGTCAGTGCTCTTAACCACTGAGCCATCTCTCCAGCCCCCAAAATTAAATTCTTAGCAAAATGTGGTGACTAGTAGAGCCCTACAATGTTCACCCTAGCCGACTAGGAGCTGAGGAATAACAGACAGGAGAAACCATCCATGGTAACCCACCATAAATTCAACCAAGGACACTGAAAACAGGCTGGAAGATCCCAAGCCCCTAGTTGGAACTCCTTCTAATAGTTACCATTGGTTTTTGCTTCTTTGAACAAACAATTGCAGTGTTTTAATATACCTTTTTTGCAAGATATATAATGTCATTCAGATTACTTTCTATTTTACAAAAATGCAAAAATGCTATAGTAATGGAGTATGTTTCATGATGTATGGTTCCAGGGTTGAGACAAATTTCACATTGGCCTGATACGGTCTGTGAGCCACAGGTTGGACAAGTCTGCAAAGAGACAGGAGACAAGGGTCAAAGCTTTCAGGAAAGACCAGAGAGAGGAGGGGAGGGCATTTATTTGCTCTATGAATTAAAAATCTAGGAGCATTAGTTTTTGTCAGTTATGTAGATCTGGAAGCAATTTCTTTTTTTTTTTTTTCTGGAAGAAATTTCTGGAGGTATTTTGCTAGGCTGATTTTTCAGGGAAGACTTAACAAAATAACCAAAAGAAATAAAAAGTAGAAAAGGGAATTAAATAATCTATTACTATTTGAAAGTTGTAAATCTGTTCTATTTGTAATATTACTGTTTTCTAGCAATTAACACACAGGTATATGTTTTTATTATCAGTTTATTGCATTTTTGCCAAAAAATAAATCCAAAAGCAATTGTTCTATTTTCACTAATCATTTAAATTGAATTATATTATGGACTTCTAGAGCTACTTCTCTTTCAGTTGATGGAGTTGAGAAGGAAAAGAAGAATAAAGATGATTTAATATTTTTAATTATTTTGCCTTTTAGTAAAAGGTGAAAGATTTATATGAAGAGAAACTAGAGTAATATTTTGCCCATTAGGAAGTTAAAAAAAATACCATCTTATGTAGAAAATGATTGAACTCTAATATTTTTCTGGATTTGCAACTCCTTCTTTGAAGAAAAAAAATCTGTGCAATCTTTAAAGTAGAAGATAATTAATTTCATATTTATAAGTTATATATGTTAAATATAGCAACAAATAATCAGGTGTTTATTACTGGTGAGTTTAATCCAATATTTTTTTCTTTTCAAGATATTATTTTAGCATGTAATTTAATTTTTATAGTAGTTATCTTTAACAATTAGCTCATAAAAGTGCTGATTTTAGTAATGCTCACTTATAAACCAGAATGAACCGGTTCTGAATTTACCATTGAATTCATAAATTTAATATTTTAATAAAAAATTAAGCATTGCTCTCTAAATTATTATTTTGGCTGCATTCCATAGAGAGAGAGAGAGTGTGTGTGTGTGTGTATACAGTCTGTCTTATTTCTTTCACATTTCATAGCCAATAAACAAGTCACTTAAATTTCCTTTCACCAATAATGTTTCCCTTTCCATTTCTTTTCTTTCTTTTTTTATTATTATTTTTTTAATTTTTTTCATTAATTTTATTTATTTCTGTATGTGTATGAATGTACTGTTTGCATGCAAGTCTGTGCACCCGTGTCGTGAAATGCCGCGGAGGTCAGAAGAGGGTGTCGGATTCCCCTGGAACTGGAGTTCTCCTGGAACTGGAGTTTCAGACGGTTCTCAGCCGCCATGTGGGTGGTGGGGATCAGACCCGGGTCCTTAACCGCTAGGCCATCTCTCCAGCCCCACCCCCCGCCCCATTTCTTTTCTTAAAATAGTAAAGATTCCAAAGTTTCTTGGGAGATGAAATGTGGATATTAGCAGGAAAATGAAGAAATATATTCTAATCTTGTCTATTTTGAGTTTTGGAGGCACTTTCCTATGAGACTAATAGACATAGTGGCTTGGGACTGTAAGGAACACATGAATACAGTTTGGATGTTTTTAAAATTTTTTTTAAGTAAAAAAAATTTTTGGCTGGGTGTGGTGGCACCCGCCTTTAATCCTAGCACTTGGGAGGCAGAGGCAGGTAGATCTCTGTGAGTTCAAGACCAGCCTGGTCTACAGAGTGAGTTACAGGCTAGCTGGGACTTACAGGGAGACCCTGTCTCAAAAATACCAAAAAAAATTTTGGGGGCCATTCAAATCAGGGTCTTCCTGTAGCCCCAACTGCCCTGGAACTCACAATGTACACCAGGCTGGCCTTGAACTCACAGATATCCTCCTCCCTCCTGAGTGCTGGGATTAAAGGTGTGCACCACCATGCATGGCCTGGATGCTTTTTTTAATAGGAAAATATACTTCAAGTTCTCAGCATTCTTCACAGAAACTCCTAGTTCTGAATTATATGAGAGCCACTATTTAAGTAGTTAAAATTATTCATTCATTGGAGAAATGGTAATTGTTAAATTATCGATTTTAGATGTTTCTTAAAAATATTTTAGGGGAGGGGCTGGAGAGATGGCCTAGCGGTTAAGAGCACCAACCGCTCTTACAGAGGACCTGGGTTCGATCCCCAGCACCCACATGGCAGCCGAGAACCGTCTGAAACTCCAATTCCAGGAGAACTCCAGTTGCAGGAGAGTCCAACACCCTCTTCTGACCTCCGCGGCATTGCACGACACGGGTGCACAAACTTGCATGCAGACATTACATTCATACACATACAGAAATAAATAAAAAAATAAATAAATATTGGCAAAAAAATATTTTAGGGGAAAAATAAAAAATGAAAAATAAATAAAAATGAATATTTTAGGGAGCTGGAAAGAGATCTGAGCAGTTAAGAGCACTGGTTGCTCTTGCAGAGGATCCAGGTTCAGTTCCTAGCACCCACATGTTGGTTCACAACTATCTCTAACTCCAGTTCCAGTGGATTGATGGCTTATGACCTCCACAGGCATTGCATGACAGGAGTGCTCTTATATAAATGCAGGAAAAACACTCAATCTGAAATATTTTTTTAATTTTTATTTTCTTTTATGTGTATGACTCTGAACTTGTAAGTTGAAAATTGTCTCCAAGAGTTCAAGGTAAGGACTCGGAAGGAGATATTTTAAAAAGAACAAATAGCCAGGCATGGTGGTGCATACCTTTAATCTCAGCAGAGGCAGGCAAATCTCTATGAGTTCAAGGCTGGCCTGATCTACAGGGGGAGTTCCAGGCCAGCTGGAACTAAAGGGAGACCCTGTCTCAAAAAAAGAACTAATGAGTACTGAGGCAATAGCTTAGTGACGGAACTCTTGCGTAGTATGCACCAGGCCCTGGCTTCTAGCCCTAGTAATGAAAGGCAAAAAAAAAAAAGAAGCACAAATAAGTGCTGCACTTGTGTGTGGCAGTATAATAGCACACTATGTTGTTTGAATTTGTCAGTGTTTAATAAGGATATTTGAAATGACTGCGGTTTCTGAAGTTATGAAAATAAGAAATTGCATGACCTCATGGTGACTTCTACACTTGATCTTAGCTAATGAGAAGTGATTGTGATAACTTATAATACATGATAAAGTAGGAAAACCTGCTTTAAACATTCTGAAGTACTATGTAAATAAAGAGTTAGACTCTTAAATATAAATTGTCTACTCTGGAAAAGAGAATGCTATATAAATACTGTACAAGTGCTTAATATCTTCAGATTATGCCCAAGAATACAAAATAGTAAGCGCTTTAACTGATATTTAGTGAGCACCTAATAATTAACAGCAATACAAATGACTTTCCCAAAGTTAAAGCCACTTTCAATATTGGGAGGCAAAAAATAATTACTACCACATTCATCTTGGCCAGAACAAAAGGACAATTGAAATAATGATCATATTTTAGTCCTTTCAAAACAAACTCCAACTTTATTTAAAAATTATAGTTAATATTTGACCACCAAAATTTGAAATTTATTTTTTTATCTTTTTTTTTTTTTGTATTTTTTTTTAGACAGGGTCTCCCTTTAGTCCCAGCTAGCCTGGAGCTCACTCTGTAGACCAGGCTGGCCTTGAACTCACAGAGATCCGCCTGCCTCTGCCTCCTGAGTGCTAGGATTAAAGGTGTGCGCCACCATGCCTGGCTTTGAATTTTATTTTTATTTTTTTAATTTGAATTTTATAAAAAAAATGCTGTCAAATTGACTCACAGAATGACCATCAGAATAACTGACTTACAGAATGACTCAGAATAATTTTTTTGTACTTATCTCTTCCTTGAAGCATTGGTTTTCTTTATCTAGCCGTCATTTAAATTTTTTTATTCCTGCTGGGTGTAGTGGCACATGCCTTTAATCCCAGTACTCAGGAGGCAGAGGCAGGTAGCTCTCTGGGTTCAAGGCCAGCCTGGTCTACATAGTGAATCCAGGACAGTTGGGGCTATAGGGTCTTTAAAAAGACCCCCAATTTTTTTCTTTATTCCTTCAAAGACAAAATGTTGTTCATTTTGTATCAGTTGATTCTTTTCAGTCTTGCCCTATCTAGAATTCATTTCTCCCTTCTGTTATTTTCAGTGTGTTACTATAACATCTTAAAATTGCTCATTTTTATTTTATGTGAGTGTTTTGTCTACATATATGTTAAGTGCACCTGTGCATAATGAGGGGCCAGATGAGGGCATTGGATCCCCTGGAACTGGAGTTAACAGATGGTTGTTATCCACCATGTGGGGTCATCTGCAAGAGCAGCCACTGCTCTTAACTGCCGAGCCACCTCTCCAGCCCTATAGTTTAATTTCCATCTTTTATAGAAAAACTTTATCTTAGGCCTTTTACTTTTGCTCATTTTCACTGTGTATTTGAATATGATTACTATCCATACCTCTATTTTTACCTACCGAGTCCTATGTTGAGGAATTTTTTTCTTTGCCCAACATGCTGCATTGACTCAGAATCAACTTTGCCTTCTTTTTAGAGTTATTTTTTTCCTTTGCATGTGCATGTATATGTGTGTATGTGTGTGAGTGTGCATGCACATGAATATGGAAACCAAAGGTTGATGTTAGATGTCTTCCTTGATTGAGTTCCACTTTTATTTACTTAGGCAAAGTCTCTCACTGAACTGAACTCACTAACCTGGCTGGTCTAGCTGGCCAGCTTGTCCTAGGGATCCTCTGTCTCTGCTTATAATGAGCCACCATACCTGCCTGGATCTTATGTGGATGCTAAACTGAACTGAACTCTGCTCTTCACGTTAGTATAGTAAGCGCTTATCCACTGAGCCATATCTCCAGACTCTAAAGTTGGGTTTTCAGCAATGATTAACAAATTATAACTATCCTTAAGGACAGTTATATTTAAATAAATACTTATATAGCAATCACTGTGACCAGGTACTGTTCTGAGTGCTTTTAAAATATTAATTTAGGACTGGAGAAATGGCTTAATGATTGAGAGCATGTACTCCTCTTACAGAGGACCCAAGTCTGGTTCCCAGAACACTCATCAGGCTTACAATCACCTGTAACTCTAGCTCCAGGAGGTAATCATGCCTCTATCCTCTACTGGTACCGGCACTCATGTACACACACACACACACACACACACAATTACAATAAAATAAAACTTTAAAAATCAATTTCGCATGCCTTTAATCCCAGCACTTGGGAGGCAGAGGCAGGTGGATCTTTGTGAGTTCAAGGCCAGCCTGGTCTACAGAGTGAGTTCCAGGACAGCCGGGGCTACAGGGAGACGCTGTCTCGAAAAGACCAAAAAAAAAAAAAAAATTAACTATCAAAAGAACCCTAACCCTATAAGATAAATAGTGTGATTATTGTCATTTTATATAGATGGGGAGATTGAGATATACAGCTAGTAAGTGGCAGTCTAGTGAAGAAACTCAGGCAATCCGACTTAAGTGCTTTTCTTTTCTTTTTAAAGAGAGCAGGCAGACAGTAAAGTAAGGTGTCTTTTGTTAAGGAAGTTGGTCCTGTTTTATTTTAAGGGGATTCTCTGGCCTATCTCTCTGGTATATAGCCAGAGTTAGCTATTCTCAGATAGGGTAGACAATCCAGATATTGATAGAGAGATTGTAGTCACCTGTACTGCTCTGGGTAGTTGATATATTCTCTCTGAATAGAGGGAACCTACCTCAGCTGCTAGAGTGGGAGAGCCACATTGGGAGCTCTGGGGAGTGTGTCTGCTTCTAATTCATTTCAGTATCTCCTAGTCCTAGCATAGTCATTGGTTATAATGGGTCCTTTGTAAATAATTGATTGACTGAAATGGACTAGTTCTAGTCCCAGCTTCTCAGATGATCAAATGATGTGGTCTTCAGTGGGTTATTTCATACTGTTCAGCCTCAATTTCTCTTTCTATAAGGAGGCCATAATAGTTTGGGTCAGGAACTAAATAACATATGTGGGAATAGGTTTTGTAAAACTAAAAATACTACTAACATGTAGAAGATAAAATATTGTAGCCAGGTGTGTGGTATTGTCCCCGTAACCCCAGCACTTGGGACATAGAAGCAGGAGGTTCAGCAGTTCAAAGCCAGCTTGGACTACATGAGACCCTTTCTCAAAAATCAAAAGGGCTAGGGAGATGACTCAACTGGTAAAGTGCTTGCCATCCAAACATGAGGACCTGAGTTTGGATACCCAGCACCAACATTGAGCTGGGCCCAATGGCATGTGCCCGTAATCCTAGCACTGGGAAAGCAGAGGGAGGATGAGCCCTAAAGCTTTACCAAGCTGGTAGCTTTGCTGGTCTAGCTGAATTAGTGAGCTCCAGGTTCAGTGTGAAATCTTATCTCCACAGGTGAGGTGGAAAGTGATTGAGGAAGATACTGGCATCTACACACATGGGCACCTACACACACACACACACACACACACACACACACATACAGGAACATACAATAGAATATTTTTTTTTAAATCAGCCTTTTTTATTTTTTTAATTTGTAACGTCTTTATTATTTCATTTAGCAGAGAGGAAAAATTAAACCAGTTTTGAGATTTGAGCTCAGCTTTCTATATACAAATATAATTATCATCTGAAAATGCCTTTATATTATATATACTCATTAATACATATATACACATTAATACATCAACAAGGTAAAATACTAATAATTCTTTTTTTCTTTTTTTAGTTTTATTAAAACCTTTTAATAAGTTTATTAAAACCTTTCATCATCACACATTATTGCTCATAGTTTCTCAGTTTTTAACATATTCTAACATTGTACTCATATAAACTTCCATTAGTTTAAAATACTGTATTTCTTGTAAGTCAAAGCCTTAACTATATATTGGCATTTGTTGAAGATTTAAATCAGCCTTTTAAACAAGGCTAGAACTAATACTTTTAAGGGCTCGTTAAAGTATATAAATGTTTACTTTTGAGGATCTTGCAGAGGACCTGAGGTTCAGTTCCCAGAATCCATATTGGGCAGCTCACAATTATTTGTAAATCCAGCTCCAGTGGCTCCACCTCCCTCTTCTGCCTTCTAAGGGCTCTGCACTCATATGCCACACATGTGCATATACACAGAATTAAAATAAAAAAATATTTAAATAAATATTCCTCCCAAAGTATACACAATATTTTTATTTTTTTATTTATTTTTGTTGTTGTTGTTTTTGAGACAACGTCTCCCTGTAGTTCCACCTGTCCTGGAACTCACTATGTAGACCAGGCTGGCCTTGAACTCAGAGATCTGTCTGCCTCCTGAGTGCTGGGATTAAAGGCATGCGCCACTACCCCTGGCTATTTTTATCTTAAAAACATCTGTTAGGGCTGGAGAGATGGCTCAGCAGTTAAGAGCACCCAGTGCTCTAGCAGAGGACCTGGGTTTGATTCCCAGCACCCACATGGTGGCTAAGAACCATCTTTAAGCAGGGCGTGGTGGTACATGCCTTTAATCCTAGCACTCGGGGAGGCAGAGGCAGGCAGATCTCTGTGAGTTCAAGGCCAGCCTGGTCTACAGAGTGAATTCCAGGCTAGCTGGGGCTACAGGGAGACCCTGTCTCAAAAAAAAAAAAATCTATCATCTAAAATTGTGTCTGAATTGGTCAGTAGGTGAAAGGGTTGTTTATTACTGTTTTTTTTTCAATATATTGTTGAATTTTTGTACATTTCATATAATACATCTTAATCATATTTAGACTCCCCTCCTGTCTGACTTCCCTCTCATACACCCAGTGGATTTCATGCATTCTGTCATATATGTTAAGGCCTATTGAGTCAAGCTTGTGTCCCCCGTTCTCTTTTTTCCCAACCTACATTTCTTTCTCTCTGGGAATTTGATGACTCTGTATGCCCCATTTTAGTGAAGTTACGTAATGTTTAATGTATACATTTATCATTTTAAGTGTACAACTCATTGGCACTAACTCACAATATTGTATAGCCATGTGACACCCTCTTCTGGCCTCTGAGCATTGTACATGTGGGTGCACTTACATTCATACAGGCAAAACACTCATATACATAGAATAATTTTTTGAGGGTTTTTTTTTTTTTTTTTGGCTTTTTGGATTTGAAACAGAGTTCTCCTGAAGTCCCAGCTGTCCTGGAACTCACATAACATAGACGCGATCTTGAAACTCCACAATGATCCCACCAGCGCTCTTCCCTCCCAAGTGCTGAACTAGCAATGCGCCACCATACTCTGCAAAAGTTTTAAAAGGGCTGGAGAGATGGCTCAGTGGTTACCAGCACATGTTGCTCTTCCAGAGGACCTGAGTTCCATTTCCACCAACCAAATCTGGCAGCGCATAGCTGCCTATAATTCTAGCTCTTGGGCGATCCTACATCTCTGGCCTCTGCAAGTACCTGTACTCACATACCTAAATACACACAGACATAAATTTTTTTTAAAATGAAAAAGAACTATATACACAGAAGAACTATCTTCACCTCACTATAAATAGGATATTATAAGCTTTGATTGCTATATAACTTATCTTGAAATTAAATTTATCATTTTAAACATATGACTGGGCATTTTTCTCACTAACACTATCCTGGAATACTTTCAAATCCAAACATTTTAGTTATGTTTGAATTATTTCCATAGAACGAAGTCCAAATGTTATTTGTCTCACCTATAGTGAAGGCAATGATTTTCACTAATTCTGACTTTCTGTTATGGAGAAAAATTAAAACGGCATCTATTATATTTTTATCTGAAGTGGATTCCAGTTTATTATCTATACTTTTTCTTATACATGAAGTCTAATGCCTTATTGAACATTGCCTGCAGGAATGAAGATCTTAACACACATGAATATGTCTTAGAACAAGTGATAATCAGTTTATAAATGTACTGCTCTTCCTTCAAACACAGTGAAGAGGATTCAGAACCTCAATTGAATACAGGCAAGGAGAAACCCATAGCCAGGATCAGAAGAAGAAACTACACCTGGAAAGGTGCAGGATAATCCCACGCCAAGCCTTTACTAACCCTATGGATTGACTCTGCAGTGGGATCCCCACGGGGATGCCCAGGACACGGCATCAGAAACACAATTGGGAACATACTTAAAGAACATACAAAATCATAAAGAAACAAATAAAAGAGACTAAGAAAGAGAATGAGGACCGAGAAGAGAGAAGAATGACAACTACGAAGAAGTAAACACTGAAAAGATCCATTGCTGAAAAAGAAAAAGTAAACCAACAGCTCAAACAAAAGAGTGACAAAAAGAGATCGAGAAAGTCCAAAAAGAAATAGAAACACTAAAGAAATCAGAAGTAGGAAATGAAAAAAGGAAAATCAAAGACACTCATCCATTCAAGAGGAAGGAATGAAAAAAAGCGCTCAGTACAGAAGAGAGAATCAGAACAAAAGATCTCAACCTGGAAGGACACAGACACGAACAAACTAAAAACCTCAAGGAAAAGATTATGAAAAATTTAAAAAAATACACAAAAATGGAACAAACCAGGAGTGTGGGACACTTGAGAAAGATCAAACCATCCGCATCATAGATAGAGAAGGAAAAGAATCCCAAGACGAAAGTATGGTAATTGATCAGATCTTCATAAGAATAATAGATGAAAACTTCCCCAAGACTAAAAAAGGACAAATCAATACCAATACAAGAAGCACATAAGAACTCAAAACAGACAAGATCAGAAAAGAATTCTCCACGCCAAACGATCAATAGTTAAAATGCTGGACACACCAACAACAAGAAAAATTCCTTAAAGCTACAAGAGAAATACAACAAGTGACCTATAAGGGGAAACTATCAAGAATAACAACGGATCTTCTCACAGCAAACGATGAAGCAAGAAGAACTGGAGCAAGCATTCTCCAGTGTTGAGGGACAATGGATGCCAGCCAGGTTACATACCTCAGCAAAAATGTCATCATAGTGGAAGGAGAAGAGGAAAAAATCTTCCATGAAATAAACAAATCTTTGAAAGAATCATGATGCCGAAAACAACCTTCAGAATAACTGAAAGCAATCCAAAGAACCAGAAGAAGGAGAGCAACCAACCCCAGGAGAAAATCAATAAAACATAACGGACCGAAGTAGAAACCTAAATAAAACCTCAATTGGATGAATAAGGCAAAAGGACAAACCCAAACCTATCAGTCTAACCTTAATATTATGGACTAAATTCCCAAATCAAAAGACAAGACGGTAAGACAACTGGAGTTAGGAAAACAGATCCACGATATGCGTCTGCAAAGAAACACATCTTACCTTCAAGACAGGCACCAACCTTAAAGTGAAGGGATGGAAAAAATAATCCCAGCAAAATGGTAACAAAATGAGAGCAGGTGTTGCTATTTTAATACGAAAAATAGAACTGTCAAAAGGAAAAGAAATCAGAAAGAAGACAAAGAAGGCCATTACATTTTCATAAGGAAAAACCACCAAGAAATATTCATTATGAATATAATATGCCCAAAATTTCTGGTGCACCAAACTTATAAAGACAATCCTCCAGAACCACAAGGTCACAAGTCAGCTACCCACAGACACTCAAGTGGGGAGACTTCAATACCCTCACTGAGTCCTTTGGATAGGTCAACAGACAACAAAATAACAGA
>VZQC01007945.1:139953-163074 GCA_009823505.1 Rhizomys pruinosus
CTTTTCTTCATGCAGTGCCATTCTACTTCTCATTTGTTACTGGACACTGAAGAGCATTCAGTGTTTGCTCCTCTTGACCCAGTCCATTCCGGCCACTAGGGGGCTAGGTTTGCCTTAGTTTTCTAGCTCCTGGGAGATCCTAGGAGGGATCTAAGTTTTGGCATACCCTGTAGAACCTCCACATTGAGCTATTTGAATGCATTTTTTTTATTAATTTTATTTATTTCTGTATGTGTATGAATGTACTGTCTGCATGCAAGTCTGTGCACCCGTGTCGTGCAACGCCGCGGAGGTCAGAAGAGGGTCTCGGATTCCCCTGGAACTGGAGTTCTCCTGGAATTGGAGCTTCAGCGGTTCTCAGCCGCCATGTGGGTGCTGGGGATCGAACCCAGGTCCTCTGCAAGAGCGGTCGGCGCTCTTAACCGCTAGGCCATCTCTCCAGCCCCCTGAATGCATTTTTTTCCAGGATATTTATGCTTTCAAATACTGTGGGTAATCAGTTCATTCTAAAGCATCCAGCCTTGTGACTTTTGGTAAATTTCTTAATATATCTGAGTTTTAGTGTACTTACTTTATAAAGTAATGAATGTTTATACCACACCTGATTGTTGTTTGATGACAAAATATATAAACCACCTATCATTGTGCCTGGAGCATTGTAGACACTCAGTACATATCATCGTCTGTTTAATCCCAAATCGTGTTGATGTAACTAATTTTCATTCATTCTGGAGAGTCTCTGGAAAAGAGGAGACTCAATCTATTCAGACCGGATCTGTAAGTATAACTGTTCACGGGACTGGAGAGATGGCTCAGCAGTTAAGAGCGCCGACTGCTCTTGCAGAGGACCTGGGTTCGATTCCCAGCACCCACATGGCAGCTAAGAACTGCCTTTAAGCTGGGCGTGGTAGCGCATGCCTTTAATCCCAGCACTTGGGAGGCAAAGGCAGATGGATCTCTGGGAGTTCAAGGCCAGCCTGGTCTACATAGTGAGTTCCAGGCCAGCTGGGGCTACAGGGAGACCCTGTCTCAAAAAAAAAAAAAGAGTATAACCATTCAAGTGCAAAAAGTTCAATCTTTTCATGGTGTACCAATCATAAAGAGAAATTTTGGAAGACATATCATTGAGTTTTATCCATAGCACCACACAAAGATTTTTTTTAATATTTGTTTTTTTAATTTTTATTTATTATTATTTTTAGAGATGGGGTCTCCCTGTAGCTCCAGCTGTCCTGGAACTCGCTATGTAGACCAGGCTGGCCTTGAACTCACAGAGATCTGCCTGCCTTGCCTCCCAGGTGGTAGGATTAAAGGCATGCGCCACTACGACTGGCTAATATTTACTTTCTTTTTTTAAATTTTATTTATTTTTGTATGTGTATGAGTGTACTGTCTGCATGTAGGTTTGTGCACCCATGTCAGGCAATGCCACGGAGGTCAGAAGAGGGTGCCGGATTCCCCTGGAACTGGAGTTCTCCTGGAATTGGAGTTACAGACGGTTCTTAGCTGCCATGTGGGTGCTGGGGATCGAACCCGGGTCCTTTGCAAGAGCAGTCGGTGCTCTTAACTGCTAGGCTATCTCTCCAGCGATTTCTTAAATTAATAGCTGCTAATACTTATTGATTGCTCTGTCATTTTATTTTAAGTACTTTATGTATATTAGCTCATTCATTCCTCACAACAGTCATAATAGATAGGTTAGGTAGGTTCTATTATTATTTCTATTTTATTTATTTATTTACTATTAATTTTTTTGGGGGGTCTTTTTGAGATGGGGTCTTCCTGTAGCCCCAGCTGTCCTGGAACTCACTCTGTACACCAGGCTGGCCTTGAACTCACAAAGATACGCCTGCCTCTACTTTCCAAGTGTTAGGATTAAAGGCGTGTGCCACCACACCCGGCTATTATTTCTATTTTAATAGGACATAGAAATTGAGACCCGAAGAAATAAACCTTGTTCAGATTTATAAAATATTGAATTGTGGAGTCAGGATGGACCCATATTCCTAAACACTTGTATAAATGACAAAAATAATTTTTCCTGGGGCTGGAGAGCTGGCTCAGCAGTTAGGAGCACCAGCTGCTCTTGCAGAGGACCCAGCTTCAAATCCAACACCCTCTTCTATTTTTGAATTGTTTGGTTGTTTGTGGGGGGTTTTTTTTTGTTTGTTTGGTTGGTTTTTTGTTTGTTTTTTTGAGACAGTGTCTCCCTGTAGCTCCAGCTAGCCTGGAACTAACTATGTAGACCAGGCTACTGTTGAACTCACAGAGATCTGCCTGCTTCTGCCTCCCAAAGTGCTGGGATCAAGGTGTGCCTTACCATGCCCTCTTCTGACCTCCTTGGGCATTTCACGACATGCGCACTCATACCTGCATGGAGGCAATAAAAGCATCTGGTTGAATATGGAGGAAGTTCTTTGAATTCTGTAGAAATCTGTTTTGGTTGATGTCTTGTCTGTGCTTGAATTCATTCCAGCTGTGCTACAGTGCTGTTCACCTTCTACCCACATGGATGCCCTAAGTAGTTGTGTCACTCCTACTGCCTCTTCCTATACACATTGTAACTACTTCCAGGTAAGATTCTTGTACATACTATGCTTGACAGTATTGGCCTGGCAGAGTTTCAAAGAATACACCAAGAGATAAGCTGGGATTGTGGCCTTAGTCTTCTAAGTTCTAAATGAAAGAGAAGTGATGTGAATGATGTCCAAGTATTTTTCTTGGCTGGCACTATCTGAAATAGGAGCCGCTAGCCACGAGTAGCTTCTTGTTAGGTTTTGTTTTGCTTTTTGACAGGGTGTCACTATGTAGGCAAAGCTGGCCTCAAATAAAAATTCTTATGTCCTAGTCTCCTTAATGCTGGGACTACAGGTGTATATCACCAAGCCCAGCTCACATGTGACCTTTTAAATTTAAATTACTGACCTGGTGATTTACGCTAGTGTTAGAGCACTTGCTTGTCATGCACAAGGCCCTGGGTTCAATCCCTAGCATTAAAAAAATAATTTTAAATCAAATGAGCATTTAAAGGTCATTCCTTAGTCAAACCAGCCTCATTTCAATTGTTCAGTAGTCTTATATAGTTAGTGGCTACCTGCTGTGCAGCAGAGAAATACAATAATTATATCATTGCTGACAATTATTTAGTGTTGTTCTAGGTTTTTCCAGGGTAAGATTAATACCAGAAAAACTCAGAAGTATCCATTACAATTTTGTTATAATTGTTAGATTGGAATTGTGTTTGCCCTGACTACAGAATATATCTTTAAAGTATAAATCTAAAAGCAACAACTATTCTAGTCTATTGCATTATTATTAAAATAATCTCAGGATCCAGGTGTGGTGGCACATGCCGTTAATCCCAGCACTTGAGAGGGAGAGGCAGGCAGATCTCTGTGAGACCAATTCCAACCTGGTCTACATATTGAGTTCCAGGCCAGCTGGTGTTACAGGGAAACACTACCTCAAAAAAAAAAAAAGTAAATAAATAAAATCTCAGGTGCCAAAGGACATTCGATATTCCATCCAATTTTTGCCCCAGGTTATTTGGAACAGAATATTAGTAACGTCCCCTAAAACTAAAGAGGGTGGGGCTGGCCGGATGGCTCTGCACTTAAGAGCACTGCCTGTTCTTGCAGAGCACTTGATTCTCAGCACCCACATGGTAGCTAACAACCATTTGTAACCCCAGTTCTAGGATATCCAACACTCTCTTCTGACCTCCACAAGCACTGTACAACACAGGTGCACTTACACATATTCAGGCAGTATATTCATACACTTAAAATAAAAAATAATAAGTAAAATATTTTAAAAACTAAAGAAGGTGGACATGTGAACATCCTATATTTAAAATTTTCTTGGGGCTGGAGAGATAGCCTAGCAGTTAAGAGCACCGACTGCTCTTGCAGAGGACCCGGGTTCGATCCCCAGCACCCACATGGTGGCTGAGAACCGTCTGTAACTCCAATTCCAGGAGAACTCCAGTTCAGGGGAATCCGACCCCCTTTTCTGACCTCTGCAGCATTGCACGACATTGGTGCACAGACCTGCATGCAGACAGTACATTCATACACATAAATAAATAAATAAATAAATAAATAAATAAATAAATAAATAAATAAAATATTAAAAAAATAAAATTTTCTTAATACAGACTGTAGAGATGACTCAGTGGTTAAGAGCACTGGCAGCTCTTGCAAAGGACTATGTTCAATTTCTAGTACCCATATGGTGACTACCAACCAACCATTATTCCAGTTCCTGGGGATCTGATGCCCTCTTCTGACCACCTTGGACATTGCACCACACTAGTGCACCTACACACATGTGGACAATGCACTCATACACATAAAAGAAAAGAATTAATTTTCTTACTGCTTTCCTTAAATGTATAAATAAAAGTGATGTGGTTGTCAACCTTCATGGAAGACTGGCATATAGATATTTTGTCAGCAAATAAGTATTTGGGTTCTGTAGCCCTTTAACTTCTTATACTTTTTAAAAGTTTTTTAAAAATATATTTTTATTTTCTTGTCTATGTGTGTTTTGTCTGCATATGTGTAAGTGCACCCGTGTTGTACAATACCTGGGGGAGTCAGAAGGAGGTGTCAGATTCCCCTGAAACTGGAGTTACAGACAGTTGTTAGCTACAATGTGGGTGCTGGGAATCAAACCCAGGTCCTGTGCAAGAGCCCTCTCTTAATACTGGTTAACTTCTTATACATTAGTCTTGAGAATTAAGTCTATTCTAGTACTAAACATGGTTGATAAATAGTAGATACCAAGTAAATGTTAATAGCACATTTGAAACTACCACTACCAAAAAGCAATAGCCTTCAGGTTTTCTTTGTTTCTTTTCCTGATTCTAGGGATTGAACCTAGAGCCTGAGCATGTTAGGCAAGTGCTCTATCACTGAGCTACATCTTTAGGCTTTCTTAGTGAGCTGAAGTTGATTCTAACATTTATTAATGTAAACTGCTTTCCTCCTTAATTTTATACTTAATTTTTTATTCAAACAGTTGTATTTTCTCTTTCCCCAGAATCCTCCAATGCAGTCTTCCTATCCAGTTGAATTTCTGACTTCTAATTGGCCTTGCAGTGCTACTGATGAAAGTAAAAAGACAGAAGTAAATCTAGAGGCTGTCTTTCAAATAGTAGATGAGTTGCATTCCTCCCCAAAATTGGAGATGGTAAAGGTGGAGCCTGTTGAGAATCAGTGTCCATCATCTCAGTCTAACAGAGGCCAACATATGCTACCTAATTCAAACAGCAGCAATCCATCTTCCACAAGCCAGGCTAGCCAGCTGGAGCCACTTACTCCTGTAGGCTCAGATATTACGTCTTTTGTGGTTGGAACAGAACAAGCAATTACTTGCCCTCTACCACAGTCACCTGAGTACATCTACACCATCCACACAGCTCAACCTTTGGAAAATAGCACAATGCAGGAATCAACCATTCAACAAGCTCATGTCAAACTGAAGGAGCAGCTACGTCATAATCCATCTCCGTCTTCAGTAGTATTTGTACAGGAAGGGCTACCGTTCGGCACACAACAGGTAAGCATGCAAACAAAGGTACTTGCTAAACTCAAAACACAGTGTTTCTTTCTTTCTTTTTTTTTTTTGGTCTTTTTGAGACAGGGTCTCCCTGTAGCCCCAGCTGTCCTGGAACTCACTCTGTGGACCAGGCTGGCCTTGAACTCACAAAGATCCGCCTGCCTCCCAAGTGCTGGGATTAAAGGCATGCGCCACCACGCCCGGCAACACAGTGTTTCTTTTCTAAAGACCTGAGTCAAGATTTTGTCTAGACTTTATTTGGGTTTGATATCAGTCAGTTCCAACAAGATCATTCCTCAATGGTTCAACACAGAAGACTCAGAAAGAAGCTGCCTTAAAGTACAGCCATCCTCCTACTGTGTTATAGTCTGAAATGATCCTCTGAAGAGGCAATAAAATTGAACATTATGGTCTACATATTTTCAGCCTGTTAACACAGGCCTGTATCTCAATACTTGGGAGGTATAAGCAGGAAGGGTTTTGTTTTTTTTTTTTTGCTGGAAGGTGTTTTTTGTAGGGGAGGAGGGGGTTGGTTTGGGGTTTTGTTGTTGTTTGGTTGATTTCGGCTTTTTGAGACAGGGTCTCCCTGTACCCCCCACCTGGCCTAGAACTCACTATATAGATCAGGCTGGCCTCACTCCACAGAGATCTGCCTGCCTCTGCCTCCTGAGTTCTGGGATTAAAGGCTTGTGTTACTATGCCTGCCGATTGCTGAAAGTTTGAGGCCAGCCTCAGCTATAGCTCAACACCAGCCTGGGCTATATATTGCTAGATCCTGTCTAAAAATGAAAAATTTAAGAAGAGAAAACATATTTCCATGTTAAACATCCCTGGAGTCTTGCTTCCTTTTTTTTTTTTTTTTTTTGGTCTTTTTGAGACAGGGTCTCCCTTTAGTCCCAGCTGCCCTGGAGCTCGCTGTATAGACCAAATTGGCTTTGAACTCACAGAGATCCGCCTGCCTCTGCCTCCTGAGTGCTGGTATTAAAGGCATGAGCCACCACCCCCAGCTGCTTCCTATCTTAATTTAGATGTACTAAAAGATATGGCTGGTTGATAGAATTTCACTATCCAGAATGGTTTTCTTGACAGATAATATGAGGACTTTCTTAGCTGTTTGTAGATAGAGGTAAGGATAAAGTTGCAGGTCATTTACTATTTTGTTACAGCATCGCAGAACTCTATCAGTGATCATAACAGGTTCAAATTTCTTGCCAATGCTTGGCATTCCTAATTATCAAACAAACAAGACTATTTCATCGAAAGTACATCCAGATTAACTCAACACTTGGGAGGCTGAGACAGGAAGATTACCACAAGTTTAAGGCCAGCCTGGGTGACAGTGATAGAGTAGGATATTCTAGGTAAAAATAAATAAATAAATAAATAAATAATATATCTAAATGGAGATAATTTTGTTTCTATGAGACAGGGTCTCATATAATTCAGGCTAGACCGGAATGCACATCATATTTAGCTGAGGATGAACTCCTGATTGCCCTGCCTCCACCTCCCTGATACTAGGATGATAAGCTCCTGTTATCACACCTGACTAGTTTGGAGGTTTTTCTTTAGATAAGGTCTTAGATTTCTTTGTAAAAGCTCCAATTTGACCTAACATCAAAATATATCAAGAGTTTTTTGGTGGTCCTAGCTGGGGATGGAATGCAAGGCCTTGCTTTCACATGCTAGGTGCTAGGGCAGCACTATATTACTAGGTTTCACCCCTGCCCAAATATCTTTAGATTTCTACCAAGTCATTATTCTTTTTTTTAAGATACTTAAGTACTAATAAGCTGTAATTACATTAAAGATAGTCTCATTTAAAAAAAAATAGTCTCATTTTGTGTTTTAAATATGCCTATAAAGTGAAAAAAATTATTATTATTATTATTTTTTGAGACAGGGTCGCCCTATAGCCCCAGCTGGCCCGGAACTCACTCTGTGGACCAGGATGGCCTTGAACACACAGAGATCCACCTGCCTCTGCCTCCAGAGTGCTACGATTAAAGGCATGCTGCACCACCACACCCGGCTTAAAGGCAGTTCTTAGCCGCCATGTGGGTGCTGGGAATTGAACCCAGGTCCTTTGCAAGAGCAGTCAACACTCTTTTTTTTTTTTTTTCCTAGAAGGTTCCTGTTTTGTTTTGGGTTTTTTTTTTCCTTTTTTTTTAAGTTTTTTAAAATTTCTTTATCTACTATTTATCCCATCTAGACCCGTTCCCCCCCCCCTTTCACCCACCCCCCGCCAAGAGCTCATGCATTCTGCCAAAACATGCTTTTCTCTCTTTGTCGCAGTCTTTCTCAATATTCTCCATGTGGAATTTGACTGTTTGGCAGCAAGATCACTGTTTCAGTTGTTCTTCTTTGATGTCAAGTCCTTTTCTGTTTTGTTGTTGTTGTTGTTTCCAATATGCATCACTCTCCCAACTGCTTTGGACAAAAGCTCAGGGGGCCCTACACAAGAAATACTTACAACTGGGTAATTGGCACTAGCATCCACAGATGAGGGATACCATTCGTCGTTTGTTTTTCTGGGACTGTGTTACTTCACTCAGCATGATGTCCTCTAGCTCCAGCCATTTTCCTGCAAAGCTCGTGATGTCGTCTTTCTTTACTGCTGCATAGAACTCCATTGTGTAGATGTACCACATTTTCTCTATCCACTCGTCAGTTGAGGGGCATTTGGGTTGGTTCCAGCTCCTTGCTATTGTGAAGAGAGCTGCAATAAACATGGCCGTGCATGTATCTCTGCGGTGGGGTGAGTCTTGAGGGTACATGCCCAGGAGTGGTATGGCTGGGTCGGGTGGCAAGTTCATTCCAAGTCTTCCAAGGGTTCTCCAGAGAGCAGTCAACACTTTATTTATTTATTTATTTATTTATTTATTTATTTATTTATTTATTTACTTGAATGTATTATCTGCATGTAGATTTGTGCACCCGTGTCACGCAATGCCGTGGAGGTCAGAAGAGGGCGTCGGATCCCCCTGGAACTGGAGTTCTCCTGGAATTGGAGTTACAGGTGGTTCTCAGCCGCCATGTGGGTGCTGGGGATCGAACCCGGGTCCTCTGTAAGAGCAGTCGGCGCTCTTAACCGCTAGGTCGTCTCTCCAGCCTCGAGAGCAGTCAACACTCTTAACCACTGAGTCATCTCTCCAGCCCTGAAAAAATTTATTTTCATAGTTATATAAGGTGTATTGAATTTCATATCTTAAAATGCACATGTAGTGTTTATATATTTAAATATCCTAGTTCTTTCTGAAAGGTATATTTAAAATTTTTATTTCATTATATACTTTTATTTAAAAATAAACACAAACGGGCTGGAGAGTTGGCCTAGCGGTTAAGAGCGCGACTGCTCTTGCAGAGGACCAGGGTTCGATCCCCAGCACCCACATGGTGGCTGAGAACCATCTTTGACTCCAGTTCCAGGGGAATCCGACGCCTTCTTCTGACCTTCGCGACATTGCACGACATGGGTGCACAGACCTACATGCAGACAGTACATTCATACACATACAAAATAAATAAAATTAAAATAAATAAACACAAAGAACAGCATTAGGGAAGTTGGTTGTCTTGATAAAGGGTTTCAACATCCCAAAGAAACTCACTTTATAAACAGGACAGATTTTATAGAGAATGAAGCTTATATAAGTTTGACAGCATCTTTGAGACAGAATACAAAATGAGTAAAAGTATCTGGCCAGGCGTGGTGGCGCACGCCTTTAATCCTAGCACTCGGGAGGCAGAGGCAGGCGGATCTTTGTGAGTTCAAGGCCAGCCTGGTCTACAGAATGAGTTCCAGGACAGCTGGGGTACAGGGAGACCCTGTCTCAAAAAGACAAAAAAAAAAAGTATCCGTGCCCCATTGATACCATCTAATAGGATTATGCTTATCTGTGACTATCTCAATGTCACCTACTAGGAAGGGAAGTCTACTGGAACAGTAGAGGGAAAAGATGGTGATTTTAATCAATCATGTTTAAAAGTCTCACTATTGTAAGTTATAAAAACCATCAAGCCTCATGATAAATACCCTTTGGATCACCAGTAAATATTTTAGCTTCATATATATTTGGTGGCTTGACTATGCGGAAATGAATATCTTATTAATATTTACATAAGTCAATAAAATCAAAGATAATATCCTTAATAAGGAGGAAACATGTTTGTTGGATCATGTTCTTGTAATAGAACTCCTGTGGTAAACTGTATTAACTTTTAGTAAATATTTGTGGCAAATTGCAGAATAATAAATGGGTTTAATATTTTAGGTGGATACCAGTATAAAATGCCAGACCAATCCACCTGAGACTCTCTTGCCTTCAGAACAAATGGGATTCCTTATTTCAGAAATGGGGCCTGCTAGCAAGCCTAGTAAAGACACAGGTTTTTCCACTCCAGCCAGATACAGAGAGCGAAGAAGCAGCTCACAAGCAAAATCCCCTGGTAAGGACTCGTTTTAAGCTCTAAAATTTACAGCTCTAGAATGCTAGATCTAGAACTGCATTGTAGAATTCATATATGAATGGTAGTTTTTCTGGGTCTTCATTTATTATTAAATAATTGTATTATGGTTTTTCAAATTGTATTGCCTGTCACATTGCTATTTTTATGTAACTGATTTAAACTTCTTATCTTTGTAATGTATGGAATAGTTGTTTTTCTAATAGTGCACTGTAATAATTTGAGCTTTCAGGGCTCTGGGGAGATGAGTCAGCAAGAGCACTTGCTGCTCAAGTATGAAGATCTGTGTTCAAATCTCCAGCACCCTCATTAAACAAAAACAAAAACAGTCATGTCTGAATGGTCCTTTAATCCTAGTGCCAATTGCTGGGGCTTGTTAGCCACCAGCCTCGAAATCGAACTTGTGTCCTCTGCAAAGTAGCCAGTGCTCTTAACTGCTGAGCCATCTCTCCAGCCCCGCAATTGTCTTTTTCAATCTAAATATCCAAATCAAGTAATTGTCCTCTATAGTGAACGTTCTTTTTTCAGTATTTTTGTTTGTTTGGTTTTGGGTTTTTTGGTTGCTGTTGTTGTTCTTTTGAGGCATAATCTCAATATGTAGTCCAAGCTAGCTTTGAACTCATAATCCTTCTGCTTCCAGAGTGCTGGGGTTGTAGGTATTTGCCACTACACCCTGCTTGCAGTGGCCAATGCACTATTCTCAATTAGCCAAGTATGATGGCTTACTCTTGTAATATCAGTGTTTAGGAGGCTGAAGCAGGGGATTCCTGGTATTATATATAGATCAAGGCCAGCCTAAGCTGCAGAGTAATACTCTGCTGCAACAAACAATGTAGGGTGTGGATATAGTTCATTGATAGAGCACTCGTTTTGTTTCATCCATAGCACTACCAAAAATTCTCAAATTATATGTGTGTCAGAAGCAATACAGGCAGAATCATTAATACAATCAGACAGGGATTTTAACCTTTTTTTTTTTTTAATATTAACTTCTTTGAGAATTTCTCCAAAAAGCATGCTCAAAGTGATGCTCATGGCCAGTCATGGTGATACACACTTATAATCCCAGCACTTGGGAGGTTTGAGGCCAGACTGGGCCACAAAGTGAAACCATCTTTAAAAAAACAAAACAAAACAAAACAAAAAAACCCCAAAAGCAAACAAAGATGGTACCAGACTCATTAAGATCTTTCTCCAAGCCGGGCGTGGTGGTGCACGCCTTTAATCCTAGCACTTGGGAGGCAGAGGCAGGCGGATCTTTGTGAGTTCAAAGCCAGTCTGGTCTACAGAGTGAGTTCCAGGACAGCTGGGGCTACAGGGAGACCCTGTCTCAAAAAGACCAAAAAAAAAAGATCTTTCTCCAAAGCGTTCACCTGCCTCTGCCTCCCAAGTGCTGGGATTAAAGGCATGTGCCACCATGCCCAGATTTTTTCCAAAGCATCATTAGACTAAAAACTATCTTGTTGTAAGCTGAGCTTGTACAGGTATGTTTACCTGAGCATATTTTCCAATCCAGAATCAAAGATTATCATGCTTGAAGATATTTAAAGCAATAGCACTAGCCTCGAAGACAGTGTAAAAGACAGAAGAGCCTGAACTAATATTTCTGTATCTATTTTTATGCTATACAGCAAACTTGATGGAAGTATTGCAATTTTTTTTAAAAAAAGATCAGGAAACCTATATCTGGCTTTCCTGACCATGAAGATTCTAACTTTTTTTCCTTCATGGCTTCATTTGGAGTGGTCCTCAAAAAGATGAAGATTTTGGTTTTATTGAGCAATCCAATTATTTAATTATTATTTTTTTATGTGTATGAATGTACTGTCTGCATGTAGGTTTGTGCACCCATGTCATGCAATGCCACGGAGGTCAGAAGAGGGTATCGGATTCCCCTGGAACTGGAGTTCTCCTGGAATTGGAGTTACAGACAGTTCTCAGCCACCATGTGGGTGCTGGAGATCGAACCGAGGTCCTCTGCAAGAGCAGTCGGTGCTCTTAACCGCTAGACCATCTCTCCAGCCCCAATCCAATTATTTTAAACAAACAAAACTTTAACATTTAAATTTAGCCTAAGCAATTAAACAATCTGTCAAATCATAGATATGTGCATTTTTCACATATATATATATCTTTTATTTTCAAAGTCAATATATTTTAGATTATTTTTTTGTTAAGGTTGTCTTGAGACAGAGTGTTATGTTGCTCTAGCTGGCCTAGAACCTGCTATGTATCTCATGCTGGCCTCAGACTCACAGACATCCACCTGCCTCAGTCTTCCATGTCCTGGGATTGAAGCTATGAGCTACCATGCCCAGCCTTGGTTTTTTTTTTGTGTGTGTGTGTGTGTCTTTTCAAGACAGGGTCTCCCTGTAGCCCCAGCTGTCCTGGAACTCACTCTGTAGACCAGGCTGGCCTTGAACTCACAAAGATCCGCCTGCCTCTGCCTCCCAAGTGCTAGGATTAAAGGCGTGCGCCACCACGCCCGGCTCCCAGCCTTGGTTTTTAAAATGTTAATGTTGTTGTTGTTGTTACTGTACTGTGTTATATAAGGCCAATTTCATGCAAGTACACAATATATGTTTTGAGCATATTAGTCTCATACCCTGCTACCCTCCTCTTTCTTACCCCTCTCCTGTTAGTCCTCTTTGTTCTAGACAATTTCACTTCTACTTACATATTATCTGTACATATATAGTTTTACGTATCTATATTATGATCTAGATGCCACAAATGAGAGAAAACGTGATATTTGTCTTTCTGAGACTGACTTAATTTCCTTGGTATAGTCATTTCTGGTTGCATCTGTTTTCCTGAAAACAGCATGACTTCATTTTATTTTTTTGGCAATGTTGGGGATTGAACCTAGGACATTATGCAATCCAAGTAAGCACTCTATCACAGCCATAGCCCTATGCTAACTTTATTCTTTATAGCTGAAAATAATTCCATTATGTATATCAAGCACATTTTTCTTTATCCGTTTCTTAGTGGTAAAGATATTCCATCTAGTTTCCTGTTGCCTATTTCCTGCTACGATAGATCTAAAAGGCCTGAGAATCATTTTCATAGCTTGAGAATCACACATGTTAGAGAATAGGCTTATTAATTTTCTGGTGTTTTGATTTTTTTTTAACTTGACATATATTTTTTAAACAAGTAATGGGTTTCATAATTTAAAAAATATCTACTTTGCTTACCTTTGGACATTCCAGTTATGAGTTAAAACAACCAGGGGTGCAGGGGTTGGGGGAGAATTTCTGTAACCTTTTTTTTGAGACAGAGTCTCCCTATAGCTCCAGCTGTCCTGGAACATATTCTGTAGACCAGGCTGGCCTTGAACTCACAGAGATCCACCTGTCTCTGACTCCTGAGTGCTAGGATTAAAGGCGTGCACCACCACGCCCAGCTTAAAGATGGTTCTTAGCTGCCATGTGGGTGCTGGGATTCCAGCCCCAGTCCTCTGCAAGAGCAGTCAGGGCTCTTAACACTGAGCCATTTCTCCAGCCCATCTGTAACCTATTTTTTAGACAGGGTCTCACTCTGTAGTCCAGGCTGGCCTCAAACTTGTGCTATTTCTTCTACCTTAGTCTCCCAAGTGCTGAAATTATAGGTGTGAGCCACCGTATCAGGCTTTATAGCCTTTTATTTTTAATTTTTAAGGCTTTATAGCCTTTTAAAGAGCAACTATTATATTGTAAATAGTGAAAGTCCTCATGCACTTTTAAGTCAAGAATGCTATTCCAAAGAATCTGTCAATTAGAAATACCTATTTCCAAAGGTACTTAAAAGAAGTTCACTATAGTGTTAGCAATAACAGCAAAAAAATGAGAAAAACATAAATGCCCAACTAAAAAACTGGGTAATTCCTGCAACAAAATACTGTGCAATCATTTAAGAAAATAAAGTAGCTTGATATACTGTGTTAGGTGAATAAGCAAGTTGCAGTGCAAGGTAGTAGAGCATAGCCTCCTTTCTAGGGAAAAATAAAAAATAAGTGTAAGTTGCATATTATAGAAAAACCTGGTAGTATATGATAAAACTGATAAGTGTACTGGTTACCTTTGAGAAGATAGAATGGAATTGTATAGGAATATTTCAACTTCTCAAATTGAGAGAGAGAAAAGAGCATGCACACTTGTGTATATGTTGTATGTGTGTGTTTTACCTTTGTAGTTTTTGTTGTTTTTGGTTTTTTAATTTTAATTTTTTTGTGTGTGTGTTTTATCTTTTATATTTTTTCTTTTTAATTTATTTGGCTTTTTCTAGCTTTGTATTAATTTTTTAAATTAAATTTATTTTGTCTGACATATACAAATATAACTTGTACATCTTAAAGGTCACACGATGTTTCATGCATGTATACATGGTTTAAAGCTTAAATCTGCTGAACGTCTGTGTCGTTAAACATGTTTAATTTCTTCGTGGTTATAACTCCCACAGTTCTTTCTTTGAGGCTTTTGAAATGCATGCAACATTCCATCTATATTCATCCTACTGTAAAATAATACACCAAAGCATCATGCTCTGTATAACTGCAACTTGGTATTCATTGGTCAGTTTCATCCACACATCACTTCTATCCCAGCCTCTGATGTTCATGATTCTACTCTTTTTGTTGTTGTTTTTTTTTTTTTTTTGGTCTTTTTGAGACAGGGTCTCCCTGTAGCCCCAGCTGTCCTGGAACTCACTCTGTAGACCAGGCTGGCCTTGAACTCACAAAGATCTGCCTGCCTCTGCCTCCCAAATGACATGATTCTACTCTTAATTATCTTTTTTTTTTTTTCTTACACTCCACACATATACCAAATTTGCAAAGTCTGAAAATAAACTATGGGTCAATTCCAAAACAGTGAACTTGCATGCAGGTAAAGAGAAATATAACTTAAAAAAATAAAAAATATATAAAAAAGAGAAATATAACTTTATATTCTTAAATTACATAGCAAGTTGATGTATGTTTTATACTTGTAAAAAAGAGTTTTATTCTGGGGCTGGAGAGATGGCCTAGCGGTTAAGAGCGCCGACCGCTCTTACAGAGGACCCAGGTTCGATCCCCAGCACCCACATGGCGGCCGAGAGCCGTCTGAAACTCCAATTCCAGGAGAACTCCAGCTCCAGGGGAATCCGAGACCCTCTTCTGACCTCCGCGGCATTGCACGACACGGGTGCACAAACTTGCATGCAGACAGTACATTCATACACATATAGAAATAAATAAAATAAAAAAAAAATTAAAAAAAAAAAAAAAAGAGTTTTATTCTTCCTCATAAATCTTAGAACTGAGGAAAATAGAGACATATACTTCAAGCTATATCTATAGCAATATCATTCAATGTGGTATTATCTTTACTGACCAATTACCCCCTTTGTGTTACATATAAGGATTTGGTGCTAGGATCCACAAATGAGGGATACATACATCATTTGTTTTTCTAAGACTGTTACTTCACTTAGCATAACAGCTTCTAGTTCCATCCATTTACCTGCAAATTTCATGATGTCATTTTTCTTTACTCCTACATTGAACTCCATTGTGTAAATGTACCACATCTTCATTATCTATTCATCAGTTGAGGGACACTTGGGTTGCTTCCAGCTCTTCACTATTGTGAAAAGAGCAGCAATAAACATGGTTGTGCATGTATCTCTGCTATAGGATGCCTCCTTTGGGTGTACACCCAGGAGTGGTATGATTGGGTCAGATGGTAGGTTCATTTTTAGTCTTTCAAGAGTTCTCTACATTGCTTTCCATAGGGGTTGCACGAGTTTGCAATCCCACCAGCAGTGAATACGTGTTCCCCTTTCTCCACAACCTTTCCAGCATTTGGTATCATTTTTCTTGAACATAGTCATTCTCACCAGGGTAAGGTGAAATCTTAAAGTGGTTTTAATTTGCATTTCCTTAATTACTAACAGTGTTGAACACTTTTTAAGTTGTTTCTTAGCCATCTTTACTTCTTCTCTTGAGAAGTATCTGTTCAGATCTTTAGCCCATCTTTTAATGGAGTCATTTGTTTTCTTGGTTCTTTGTTTTTTGAGTGAATTTCCAAGAATGTGTTACCTACTCTATGGGTTTTCTCTTCACTTCTTTGATTGTTTTTTTTTCCTGTACAGAAGTAAGTTTAATGAGGTCCCACTTGTTGATTGTTGACCTTATTTCCTGTGCAACTGCTGTCTGATTTAGAAAGTCTTTTCCTACACCTGTATCTTGTAGATTACTGCCAATATTTTCTAATAACATTTTCAGAGTTTCAGGTTTCATATTGAGGTCTTTGATCCATTTAGAGTTTAAAACTCTTTTGTAGCCAGGTGTGGTGGCGCATGCCTTTAATCCTAGCACTTGGGAGGCAGAGGCAGGCGGATCTTTGTGAGTTCAAGGCCAGCCTGGTCTACAGAGTGACTTCCAGGACAGCTGGGGCTACAGGGAGACCCTGTCTTGAAAAGACAGAAAAAAACAAAACAAAACAAAAAAAAAACAACTTTTGTACAAGGTGAAAGGTAGGGATTTAGTTTCATTCTTCTCTTTTTTAACTAATTTATTATTTTTTATGTGTATGAATGTACTGTCTGCATGTAGGTTGGTGCACCCGTGTTGTGCAGTGCTGCGGAGGTCAGAAGAGGGCATCGGATTCCCCTGGAACTGGAGTTAAAGACGGTTCTTAGCCACCATGTGGGTGCTGGGAATCGAACCTGGGTCCTCTGTAAGAGTAGTCGGTGCTCTTAACTGCTGAACCATCTCTCCAGCCCCTTCGTTTTGTTCTTCTACGAGTGGTAATCCAGTTTTGCCAGCACCATTTGTTGAAGATGTTGCCTTTCCTCCATTGAGTATTGTCAAATATCAGGTGGATGAAATCGTATGTACTCAAATTTGGGTCTTTGATTTTGTTCCATTGATCTATGGGTCTATTTTTGTGCCAGTACCATGCTGTTTTTATGACTATAGCTCTGTAATATACTTTGAAATCTGCTATAGCAATTCCCCACCCCACCCCCCACATTACTCTTTTTTTGCTCAGGATTGTTTGGGCTATCTGGGGTCTTTTGTTTAACCATATGAATTTTAGGATATTTTTTCTAGTTCTATGAAGAAAGTCCTCGGGATTTTGATTGGTACTGCATTGAATCTATTACTTTAGGTAGGATGGTCATTTTTACTAATATTAATTCTTCGAATCCATGAGCATGGGAGGTCTTTCCTTCTTCTAGTGTCTTTCTCAATCTCCTTCTTCAAAGATTGAAAATTTTCATTGTAGAGATCTTTAATATCTTTGGTCAGGTTTGTTCCAAGATATATATTTTTTAGTCTATTATAAATGGGAGGGTTTGCATGTACTCTTTCTCCAGTTGCTTGTTATTGGCATATAGAAAGGCTATTGATTTTTGTAGATTAATTGTGTAATCTGCTGCTTTGCTAATAGTGTTAATCATTTCCTGGAGTTTTCTGGTGGAATTTTTGGCATAACTTAGGTATACTATCATGTCATGTCATGTCCAAAAAGGGATAGTTTGATCTCCTCTTTTCCTTTAATTTCCTTCTCTTGTCTTATTGCTCTGGCAAGAGTGTCAAGCACTATATTGAAAAGGAGTGGAGATAGTGGGAAGCCTTGCCAGGTTTCTGACTTTAAGGGGAATGTTTCTAATTTTTCTCTGTTTAGGATGATGTTAACTGTTGGTTTGTTGTATATAGCTTTAATTATGTTGAAGTATGTTCCTTCCAGTTCAGTTCCCTCTAAAACTTTAAACATAAAGGCATGTTGAATTTTATCAAAGGCCTTTTATTATTTATTTATTTATTTATTTATTTATTTATTTATTTATTTATACAGGGTCTCCCCATAGCCCCAGCTGTTCTGGAACTCACTATGTAGACCAGGCTGGCTTTGAACTCACAGAGATCCGCCTGCCTCTGCCTCCCAAGTGCTGGGAATCCAGGTGTGCGCCACCACACCCAGCCCATCAAAGGCATTTTCTACATCAATTGAGATGACCATGATGACCATGTGGTTTTTGTCTTTGAGTCCATTTATATGATTTATGACAGTTATTAATTTATTTATGTTGAACCCACCCCTGCATCTCTGGAATATATCCAATTTAATCATGGTGGATGACCTTTTTGATGTGTTCCTGTATGTGGTTTGCAAGTATTTTGTTGAGAATTTTTGCATCTATATTCCTTAAAGATATGGGTCTATAGTTTTCTTTTTTGGCTGTATCTTTGCCTGGTTTGGGGTATTAAAGTGATGTTGGCGGGCTGGAGAGATAGCCTAGCGGTTAAGAGCACCAACTGCTCTGGCAGAGGTCCCAGGTTCGAACCCCAGCACCCACATGGTGGCTGAGAACCATCTGTAACTCCAATTCCAGGAGAACTCCAGTTCCAGGGGAATCCAAGACCCTCTTCTGACCTCCGCGGCATTGCACGACATTGGTGCACAGACCTACATGCAGACAGTACATTCATACACATACGGAAATAAATAAAATAAAAAAATATTTAAAGTGATGCTGGCTACAGAGAATTAATTTGGGAGTTTTCTCTCTGTTTCTATCCTTTTGAATAACTTAAGTAATATTGGTTGTAAGTCCTCTTAAATGTCTGATAGAATTCTGCTGTAAATCCATCTGGGCATGGGTTTTTTATAGTTGGGAGGTTTTGTATTACTGTTTCAATTTCCTCATTTGTTATGGGTCTGTTTAAGCTGTTGATCTCTTCTTGGTTAAGCTTTTGTGAGTCCTGTGATTTCAGATACTCATCCATTTCTTTTAAGTTTTCAAATTTAATAGTGTATAGATTTTTTTAATTTTTTAAACCTTTTATTAAATTTTTTTTTATGTGTGTGAATGTACTGTCTGCATGTAGGTTTGTGCATCCGTGTTGTGCAATGCCACAGAGGTCACAAGAGGGTCTCTCTGATTCCCCTGGAACTGGAGTTAAAGACGGTTCTTAGCTGCCATGTGGGTGCTGGGGATCAAACCTGGGTCCTCTGCAAGAGCAGTCAGCACTCTTAACCACTAGGCCATCTCTCCAGCCAGAGTATAGGTTTTTAAAGTATTCCCATGTAATGTTCTGGATCTTTTTGTTATCTGTTGTAATGTTTCCCCTTTCATCTCTAATTTTGTTGATTTGGTGTTGCTCTCTCTTTCCTTTGGTTAACTGGCCTAATGATCTGTCTATCTTGTTTATCCTTTCAAAGAACCAGCTCTTGGACTCATTGATTGATTGTATTGTTTTCTTTGTTTCTATTTCATTAATCTCTGCTCTGATTTTTGTAATTTCTTCTTGTCTCTTGGGTTCGGGATTCATTTGTTGTTGTCTTTCAAGTGTCTTGAGTTGCAATGTTTTTTTTTTTTGTTTTGTTTTGTTTTTGTTTTGGGGTTTTTTTTGTTGTTGTTTTTTTGTTTTGGCCTTTTTGAGACAGGGTCTCCCTTTAGTCCCAGCTGTCCTGGAGCTCACTCTGAGGACCAGGCTGGCCTTGAACTCACAGAGATCCACCTGCCTCTGCCTCCTGAGTGCTGGGATTAAAGGTGTACACCACCATGCCTGGCTCTTTTTTTTTTTTTTTTTTTTGTTTTTTTGAGACAAGGTTGTAGTCTGTATCCACAGCTGGCCTGGAACTCACTCTGTAGACTAGGCTGGCCTTGAATTCACAGAAATCACCTGCCTCTGCCTCCCAAGTGCTGGGATTAACGGCATGTGCCACTACTCCCAGATTTTTGATCTAGTCATTATTCAGGAGTGTGTTGTTTAATCTCCATGAGTCCATGAGTTCATGTGGTTGCTGGGACTTCTTCTGATGTTGATATTAAGCTTTATTGCATTGTTGTCTGATAGAATGCATGGAATTATTTCAATTTTTTTTTGCATTTGTTGATGTTTGTCCTGTGCCCCAGTATGTGGTTGATTTTGGAGAAAGTTCCATGGGGTACTGAATAGAAAGTATATTCTTTGGTGCTTGGGTAGACTATTATTATTAACAGATGTCTATTAGGTCCATTTGGTATATTGTATTGTTTAGTTCAGATGTCTCTCTGTTGATTCTTTTTCCAGTTGACCTGTCTAATGAACACAGTGGGGTTTTGAAATCCCCCACTACTAGTGTGTTGGAATTAATCTGTGCCTTAAAGTCCTATAGAATTGTGTTTATGAAGTTCACTGCACCAGAATTTGCTGCCTATAAATTCATAATTGTGATATCTTCTTGGTTAATTGTTCCTTTGATAAGAGTGAAGTGACCTTCTTCATCTCTTCTGATTAGTTTTAGTTTGAAGTGTATTTTGTCTGATAATAGAATTGCTTCTTAGTGACATTTTCTTTGTATATTTTTTCCATCCTTTCACCTTAAAATAGTACCTGTCCTTGAAAGTGAGATGAGTTTGGTGCAGACAACAAAAAGATGGATTTTGTTTCTTAATCTATTCTACTAGTCTGTATCTCTTGATTGGGGAGTTCAGTCCATTAATATTTAAAGTTATTATTGAGAGATGTATTTTGCTTCCCATCATTTTAGTTTCTGTTTGCATTTTTGGTCTAGGTTTGTATTTCTACAGTTAATTACTTTCTGTTGCCACTTGGGTATAGTTGGTTCTTCTGCTTTTTGTATTGCTTCAAGTATTCTCTGAAGGGTTGGTTTTCTGGATATGAATTCTTTCAGCCTATTTATATCATGAAAGATCTTTCTTTCTCCTTCAACTATAATAGACATTTTTTGCTGCATAGAGTGTTCTGTGTGGGCATCTATAGGCATTTAGAACTGGGAATACGGGGCTGGAGAGGTGGCCTAGCGGTTGAGAGCGCTGACCGCTCTTACAGAGGACCCGGGTTCGATCCCCAGCACCCACATGGCGGCTGAGAACCGTCTGAAACTCCAACTCCAGGAGAACTCCAGTTCCAGGGGAATCCGACACCCTCTTCTGACCTCCGCGGCATTGCACGACACGGGTGCACAAACCTACATGCAGACAGTACACTCATACACATACAAAAATAAATAAAATTAAAAAAAAAAAAAAGAACTGGGAATACTTTAGTTCAAGCTCTTCTGGTTTTAATTATTTGCATTGAAAAGTCAGCTGTAATTCTGATGGGTTTTCCTTTTATATGTGACTTATTGTTCTTTTGCAGCTTTCAGTATTCTGTTTTGAGCATCCAGGGCTTTCACTATGATACGGCATAGGGAATTTCTTTTTTTGGTCTTGTCTTTTTGTTATTCTATGTGCTTCGTGTATTTGTATGGTTATGACTTTCCTTAATTTGGGGAAATTTTCTTCTATAATCCTATTTAAGATCTGGTCAGTACCATTATCCTGAGATTCTTCTTTTTCCTCTATACGTGTAATGTATAGGTTTGGTCTTTTTATGGTGGCCCACATTTCTTGATTTTTCCATTTCTCTGTTTTTTAAAAGATTTTTCATACTTTTTGCTTGAGTGGTCTGTATTAGTCACTTTTCTGTTGCTGTGATAAAACCACCATGAGCAAGGGAACTTATAAAAGGAAGAGTTTATTTGAGCTTACAATTGGTGGTTCCAGGGAATCAGAGTTCATTATGGTGGGAAGCATGGTGGCTGGGGCTGGAGCAGCAAGCTGAGGGTCACATCTCACAATGAACACAGGAAACAGAGAGAGAGGGAGAGGCTGGAGATCGCAAGGCTTGTTAAACTCACTAAGCCTGCCCCCTATAACGTACTTCCTCCAGCACAGCCACACCTTCTAAGACCTCCAAGAACAATGCCACCAAGTGGAGACAAAATGTCTGAATACGTAAAGCCTATGGGGGGACACTCTCATTCAAACCACCACATGGTCCAATTCTTTCATATTATCTTCCAGTCTTGGCTAGAGACATGGCTCAGTGGTTAAGAACAAATACTGCTTTTTCGGAGGACCTGAGTTTGCTTCCTAGCATCCACTTTGGGCTGCTGATAATTGCCTGTAACTCCACCTCCAGTTCTGATGCCTTCTTCTGATCTTTGTGGGCATTTGCAGTCATGTGCACATACCCACCCCCTCCAAACACATAATGAAAAACTAACAAATCTGAAAAAAATACATGAAAGAATTTCTATGTCATAAATATAAAAGCCTGAAAATAATAGGAATGAACAATATACAGATTTTTTTTTTAATTTAAGCCAAGCCTGGGGCATATGCCTTTAATCCTAGCACTTGGGAGGCCCGTGAGATCTTTGTGATATCAAGGCCAGCCTGGTCTACTTAGAGAATCTAGCTCACTAGAGCTATAGGGAGACACTGTCTCAAAAAGACCCCTCCCCCATTTTTTTTTTTACATTGCTCTTTAGTGTGTGTGTTTCTGTTTGGTAGCATGTATGTGTCACAGCACAATTGTGCAGGGCAGAGAACAACTTCCAGGAGTCTCTAGGACCAAACTTTTCAGGCTTAGTGGCAAATGCCAATAAACCATATTTCTGGCCTCCTGCAGAATGGTTAATTCTGTTTTGTTTGTGAGATGGTCTCACTATGTAGCCCCAACAGGCCTCACTGTGTAGACCAGGCTGGCTTCATGCTCACAGAGATCCACCTGCCTCTGCCTCTGCCTCTCAGGGTACCTAGACACACATGACATGTACTTGCATAGACACATACACATACAGAAGAATAAAAATAAATCTTTAAGGGGTTGAAGAGATGGCTCAGCAGTTAAAAGCACTGGCTATTCTTGCAGAGGATCCAGGTTCAATTCCCAGAACCAACATGGCAGCTAAAAACTGTCTGTAACTCCAGTTCCAGGGAATACTGTGCCCTCTGTGACCTCCATGGGCATTACAGGACATGGGTGCACTTACATACATGCAGGCAATACACTCACACACATAAAAATGATAAATGAGGGACTGGAGAGATAGCCTAGTGGTTAAGAGCACTGACTGCTCTTGCAGAGGACCCGGGTTCGATCCCTAGCACCCACATGGCGGCTGAGAACTGTCTGTAACTCCAATTCCAGGAGAACTCCAGTTCCAGGGGAATCCGAGACCCTCTTCTGACCTCCGCGGCATTGCACAACACGGGTGCACAAACCTACATGCAGACAGTACATTCATACACATACAAAAAAAAATAATAATAAAATAA